>VBVQ01001610.1:0-32491 GCA_011636635.1 Tetramorium simillimum
TTCCCGCCCCGACCTCTCCCCCGCATCCGCACGGTGCCGCAGCGGGGTAGACCTCGTGGTGGACTCGGGCTCTCCGACTCGGCCATATTGGATAGTGAATGACTCCGTTACACAGGGGCTCAAGAGTAGCCGTGAAACCTTCGCAAGATCCTCGACGCCGTGAGGATATCGAGCCAAGATGGAGAACGAGTACACAGTTACGGTCACGAACAAGTTCCTGCTGGCGCTCGACGAGAGCGAGGACCCTCTGGAGGTGCTAAAGGTGCGCGAGCAGGAGAAGGAAGCCAAGAAGAAGGAGAGGATCTCCGAGAAGGAGAACAAGAGCAAGCAGCAGCAGCAGCACCACCAACAGCAACAACAACAGCAGCAGCAGCAGCAGCAACAACCGCAGCAGCAGCCGCAGGACGGCCAGAAGCCCGCTAACAATAAGACGCAGAAGAGCCGCGTGATCAAGGACGCCCAGCAGCCGCCGTCGAAGGCGCAGGAAGCTAAAAAGGATCAAGGTTAGCCCCCCTACGGCCCGTTTCGCCGACTCCGGCCGCCTCGTGTGTCCGCGCGCCATGGCCGTCGGTCTCCCATGTGCTCGACGGCCTCTCACGCGCCCTCCCGACGCCGACGTTCCTCTCGCGCGCGGCCGGTCGCCCCTCGCGCGCGCCAGAGAGAGACCCGCGTCGCCCGCCTTCCCCGATCGATCGGCCACGCGATCGCGGCCGCGCTACGGATACGCCGCACCGCGGACGTGGACGCGGAATTTTCTAAAAATGATTTGTGCGCCTTAAAAATAGGCTCGCGCGTGCCGGTCTTATATGACCCCGCGGCGCACGGCGACACGATTGTAATCCAAATTTGTGCGCGAACCCGCCAGGTATGCGCCTCGCGCGGCGGTACCTTCCCCCCCGCGGGATATCTTTTTTCGCAGTTTATCTACGGAGTATATCGTGAACAGGTGTATATCGCGAGATCCGGTTTCTGTTGCTTCGAGCGCGCGATATCTCTCTGATATTGAATTTATGAACATGTGTAGATAAGGACGTGTATGTACCATGGCTTACCACCGTAGAAAGCCTAATGACCATTGTCGGTCATTGTGTGCTCGCGTTGGCTATTTCAATTTTAAAACAGATCTCTCGAGGAAGTATTTGTAAAAGAATTGAATGAGATGATCATTTTTCCAACTGAAGTTTTTCATATCGTGCGAATGCGGTTCTTATTAACAAAATTATAAATTTGGCTCTTTTGCTTCCAAGGTATATAAATATTATAGATGTGATTATGCATCAATGTATTTGTAATTCTTTCCAATTTACAATGCTTAACATTAAATATTTGAATGAATTTGTCTAATTGATAGGATTAGAAGCATGTTAATTGAGGCTCTTGAAAATAATTTGTTTATAAAGACAAACATTTATATTTGCGTGTGTGATATTCTCAGCCGATAAGAAGCCTGCGCAACCAAGAGCGACTGGAGGAGATCGCAACGTCAAATTCTCTGGAGAGTCCAGGGAGGAACGCAACAATAGGCGTAACAGAGAGGACGGAGAAAGGACGCTGCGAGGAGGACAAGGAGAGTTCAGACGAGGACCTTCTGGGTTAGTCTCGAAATAAGATACTCAAAAATAGTGAGCTAATAATAATGATAGTAAGGGGATCGGTCCTCAGCCTGCCTGTGACACTCAGATTCAAATTAGGTTAATTGTGCCTTCCCTTTTTCAGCCTACCGATTACGAAAGTCCGGTTCTCCTCCAGAAGAGAAGTCGGTCTTCGATCGGTAGGCGTTCGAAAAATGGGATATATATGGAATGAGGAACCACTGGGATTTGAACCCAGGATTCTTCCATTATTAATCATTCATGTTAGCACGGTACCATGCATCATTTCAAGATATTGAGATAACTATTTTATATGATCGTTTTGTCTTGACATATTTGTCATGTAATACCCTATTTATATGTAAATATTTAATTTTCGTTATTAAAGAAAATTGAAGCATTTTACTCTACTAATGACAAATTTCCAATTGATACAAAATCATATCGTATTTTTTGTGTACATATGTGATAAGATTCGATTCGTACTTTGCAGTCTCTTTCGATTTGTTTTTGTTTTTATCGTTGAATTCGTGTTATCTGGTAAAAATTCTTTGTATTAGCTTACATGGGGTGTTGGAGGTCGAACTGGGAACCCTTATATTGACAAAATCACTGCTTTATCATTAAGCTATCCATCATCTTGATTACTAAAATCTTTTAAAAAGAAGAAATAGAGTTTCAAGATGTATACATTCGCGCGCCTACGTGTGCGTGTCAGATACATAAACATGATAATACATTAGCACTGTTTCGCATGATCGGGCAAATTTTACATGCATCATATATATGCAGCAGAAGTGAAATATGCAGGCGCGTATCCAGGTCCATCGGCGTTTTCAATTGTTCAGTTTTCTGGGCTTGAAATGATTTTCTTTCTCTCGTGCTCGTAAATAAATGCATTTTCCGTTTCATTTCAGCGAAGCCCGTGAGACACGCGAGTTCCGAAACTCGAACGAGACTCAACGCGGCGAATATGGGGAGCGCCGTGGCCGCGGTGGTATGCGTGGCATGAGCCGTGGACGTGGTGGCCCTCGTGGACGCGGCGGCTTCGATAATCGCGGCAAACGCGAGTTCGATCGCCAGTCCGGTTCTGATAAAACGTAAGTATTGAAGCGCATACGCGCGCGTGAATGCATACACATACAATGACGTTACACACGAATATCCCTCCGTGTAATAATGCTCGCCTCGGTGTGCACACTGTATCAAGGTTGTCGTTACGTTCGATCGAATTCTTTTCAGAGCACCGACAAATGCAGTCTGAATTCACTCCCACTCTGCTTTGTATTTGTATTTTTTTTACGCTTAATTTCGTTCATTTCTTTCTACTTGTGATATTATATTTTTTTGTTGCACACAATGGTGAATGCTTACAATAGCTTATCGAATATTTAATTTGATTTTTTTTTACATTTAATCATGTAAATGAAAAAGAATGATAAATTTTCAACAGAAGCATTTGTAATGAGGCACGCATTGTTAATTATGTAACAGTGTAAAAATGCTATGTAGCTTGATCGGTGCACTATAATTTAAAGCCTATTCCACATTTGTCTATTAACAGTGGAATTAAACCAGTGGATAAAAAAGATGGTGCTGGCAGCCATAACTGGGGTACTCATAATGACGAAATAGAGTAAGTAATTCAAGGTAGTTCGAGTTTCCTGCAATGCTGCTTTTGATTTTAAAAAGACGATATATCTTGACCTTTATTCTTTTCTGTCTTTTTTTTTTAGAGAGAGTCTGAATCAAGATAGTCAAGATTGGGCCAATGATAAGCCGGAAGCTGATCCTCAAGCGCCGACCGAGGTTAAGAATGGAGAGACAACCGCGGATGCGACTGTTGAGGAGAAACCGGTTGAGGAAGAAACCCGCGAACTCACCCTGGACGAATGGAAAGCTCTGCGAAATAATAGAGCGAAGCCTCAATACAATTTGCGAAAGGCCGGCGAGGGTGAGGACTTGTCACGTTGGAAGAAAATGTATGCTCTTGAGAAGAAGAAGGAGGGTAACGAAGAAGAGGAGGACGAGGAGGAGGACTACGACGCGGCCGCGGAGTATCCTCAACGCGTTGGCAGGCAAAAACGTGTGTTAGGCATCGAGATCCAGTTCAGTGACTCGCGACGCGGTTCCGGCGGTCGCGGCAGAGGCGGCCGCGGTCGTGGCGATCGCATGAACGGACGTGGATTTGGGAATCGTGGTGCTCCCAGAGAGGGTGATACACGCGTGAGTGTCCACCGTTTTTAATTATAGAGCCTTTTAAAAACAAAGAGAAAGAGAATGTTAAGATGACACGTGCTTTCTGTTTGCAGTCACAGAACGAGCAGAGGTCGCCTCGAAGTCGTCAAAACGCTCCGAAGGTAGACGACGAGAATGACTTTCCTTCCTTGGGATAGGTAGCTTCATCTGTTGACTATACAACATCCCACCCGCCACCATCAGTACATTTACTACAGATAAAGCTACACTAACTAAAACAAAAAAAAATATTACTATCGATCTTGCGTTAGTGATAACATTATTAATGCATAATACAGTACACCGTTACAAAAATGAGATACGTAATATTATCTAAAAATTCCTCTCGTGACTTGAACGTCACAATTACGCATTGGCATATAATCGTACACATGAGAAGTTGCATGATGTATGAAGAAAAAAAAACAAATAGATAACGATCCTTTTTTGTACTTGTGGGAAGCCATTTGTCTGTAACTAGTCCGAGACACCGGCCAGCGGACGAACGATCTGTGAAGAGTGGAGCATAGTCTCTGAACTTGTTAATAATTTCGAATCCCATAAAGACGACAGGAAGACTATATAAAGGAGCTTGAGAGAGAAAGAGTTTAAGCGGACCAGCGAGTGTAGAACGGAAGAGTATATACAGTCTTCAAGTTACAGTTTCAATCTGCTTAAATCCGAATCGAAGATAATTATATCCGAATGAAGGGGAAATTTTTGCTGTACACAAAAGTAGTGGGCTGCGGTATCGATCTTGATCTCGATGTCGCGTTAAAGGCCTAAAGGAGGCTGGATGTAGCATCGATACGCGCGCGAACATGTATAATATCTCTTTTTAGGCGTAAATTTTAAACGCACTTTCTGTTTTATAAGTTTTATACGACATTTGGAAAAGAAGAGTCCTTCCTTGTAAAACACACGTACACACATGCATCGGCGGGTCTGATCGCTCGCCGTGCGTAAGATGTAAGAAACTTTTAAATAGGGAGGGTCGATTTCTATTTAAGAAAACGCATCCTACAACAAATCATCTACTTAGGAACATACTAAGTTTGACATATATATGTATATGTATACATAGAGAGAGAGAGACTTCCCTTTTGAAGATGTAGTCGATCTTGTGCGAAGTTAACATTTAATATCTTGAACACACATTGACACATTGAATTTTAGGTTATATATATATATATTTATATATATAAACACACATGAATATGTATACATATATGTATTCTATTATAAATCGAAAAGTGAGAAACGTGATGCGCTGAGAGGGAAGACAGAATGAGTCTACACTCATATTACTATGTTACACTTATGCGTTTACATATTCTTAATTATGAACTAATATTAGTTATTTACTATATTTGTTATACAATTAAAGAAATTATCGCAGCCAAAAGATTCACCTCATGTCCATCATAGATACGGAAGAAAAAGAAAGAAGAAACAAAAAAAAACGTTACGAAGCTGTTTGAAGCTTAGGTATATGTGTAAATAACATTTACAATAATAAATTGTGACGATGATCGGACACTCTGAACTCGATTAACTTCATCAGTCAGATAAGATTATTCTAAGCAGGTTCTTTCTCTTGTTTGTGCACATCTGTACAGAAAAAAAGCGTAAGTACAAAAGTATACTATTTTAAATGTCGCGGAAGGGAAAAAAGGATCCGAATCTGAGAAAAGAAACTAATTCTCATTGAGACGTGTTATGCTAATAAAGTTGTAAATGTAACAATTCTATTGTGGTTTCTTTTCGCAGTTAACAATAATCGATCGTTCCTTGCACGATTAATCAAAGGATCGATTTTACCTCGCTCACTCCACCTTTCTTTTTTTTTTTTTTTTGAATTGCCGCCTTTACTTCCGATAAACGCCATTTCGATCGTACGGGGCCAACTTCACGTTGCACAGTTGACTGAACGGGACTGTTTAATTTCGTACTCTATGCAAATTGCGCGTATATATGCCATTTTTTAAATTAGATTTCACGTTAAATCGATGTGAATATGTGAATAATCATGTTTAAATTATCAGATGATATTGAATTAAAGCATGAACTTGTTCTTTTCAGGACATGAAGTGAGCTGCTATCGGTTTGCCGCGAGGGAGCGCTTCGCTCGCCGCACATGTGCAGACGCGTACACGTATCCAGGTATACAGATAAATACACGGTACCCCAGAAATCGCATCTTTCAGCGAACAAAAGATTTATCGCAGACCCAACTAGGAACGATGACGATCGTCGTCATGAATTTACAAATGGTCTCTCCATATCACAAGTTTCAGCCGAATTTCGAAATTTTGGAAACGCAGGTAGAAACTTGTTGAACAATCGCCAACTTTATGTTAATGAAACTTTGTAAGAACCATCTCGACGTCCAGTTTTTTAGAATAAAAAAAAATTCCACCGCTCAGACTGATTCTTGCCCGGCGAATATCCGGAATATCAACGTCGACCTCGCGGACGTGGCTGTAATCGAATAGAAAAGTTTCGGAACATCCCGTATATTTCATAGGTGTATGTACATGCGTGTGCGGAAGACGCAAAGGGGAGAAAGAGGTACGCGCTCGGTGCAGCGCGGCGCGGGGAGAGTTTGGCTCGGAAGAGGATCCGCGACGAGAGCGAGAGGCAACGAACGCGCGCCGTAGGGAGGAAGAGAGAAGCCTAGAGAGAGCGAGACGGAGCACAGCGGCGCATGCCGTAGCCACGGCCCCCCCGACTCGCGCCTCTAAACTCGTGCAGCGGCCCCGTGTCGGACGAATTTTAATGGCGGCCGATCGCGACTCCGCCGTTTGCAGTGTTGTGCTGTGAGGCGACCGACACGGACGGCCGTTCGGCGCTTCGCGCGGCGCCCCGATTTATGGTATCGCGACGGTACGCGGGCATCGCGGTTCATCATCCGGCGGCAACAGCCCGGGCGGTGCTGTGCGGTGGCGGCGGCGGCGGTGGCAGCAACAGCGACAGCCCGTTCGTGGTGGCGACCAGTGCCTATCTACGCGAGCCGGGAGAGCCTCCTGCAACCGCGCGCGAGAGCATGCCGCATATCCGCGATGTGCCGTAACGACGACGCCGTAGTGCGAGCAGCGTACAACCCGCAGCGTGCAACCGCGAGGTGCGACGACGCACAGCGAGCAAGGTAAATCTCTCGCCCCAACCGCGCGCGAGAGCAAGAGGTGGCGGCCCTGGCGTCTCGCCCGATATACCGTCGCTCGGCTCAAACGGGCCCAGCATAATCGCGTCTCGCGCCCGCGATCGGCCCTTTTACCCTTTTACTCCCGTCCCGCTCTACGCAGCGGATCCTCACCGCGTCTACGGCGGCGCGAGATCCTCCACGTCGTCATTCCACGGCCGTGTTTTGGTAGGCGATTGTGATCGTGACGGGAATGGGAAGAGGAGGAGGTGGTGGTGGCGAGGGAGGGGCGACGGAACGGGGTTGGTGGAAGAGTATCCTTGCCTTTGTGCGGAGACAGTGGCCTTAGCTGTCAAGTGCAGCTACGTTTGGCCACGCTAATGAAGGGCGGTGCGTGCTACGGTGTTGCCCGAACGGCGTGGAGCCATCTGCCCCTTGCCGTTCGGCCGCCTCATTGTTGAGGGACACTCCGCCGAGCTCCCGTTCAGGCTCCTCGCTCATCGTCGGGACACGGGAAACCTCGAAGAACGGAAGCGCGTTGCCAGCGTGTAAACGACATGCGACGGCCGACGATTGGCATCTTATCGGGACGCTTACTGATACTCGATGTGGCCTCTCGGCGCGATTCACGTTTCCTTCTTAACGCCGCGCGTCTGGATTTTTTCTAAGGTCGCTGCTGTGCGCATTTTAAGGTTATTCGGAAAATCCGTGTCTATGGTGTGATTCTGCTCGGTGAGTCGCTGTTGGTTTCTCTTCGGAATTGGGAGAGAAGACTCGAGGTTGGAGTACCGTTGCGAGTGTAAAATAACGAATGAAAAAAAAATGTATTTGACAAAATTAATAACGTCGCTGAGAATGTAACGTGAAATTAAATACACGTGGTGCGTCGAGATAATAAATGTAAAATTAGTAAATATATACGAATTATATATATTATATTAAATAATACGAGGTTTCCTAGCGCGCGGAATGTTAGGATGCTTCGTATTATTGTTAATTTACGTGGTATAATTTATTCACGCTCATATAGTTTACTCGTAATGTTACAGGAGTGCCAGACAATGATCGGCATGTCGGTGCCTGCGCTCAAGCATAGCTGGTAGTACTGCGTTAACACTGGCTCGCCACCAGCAGCAGGGCGCGTACCCTGACACCATACCTTTTACATTTCCTCTCCTATACCTGCATACGCACTGACGCACACGCGTAGCGTGTGCGCACGTGCCTTGTCAGCTGTCGCGTACACATCATGAGATTCCTGGGACTTACCCAGTCATTTCCCAAATCGCCTACAGTGACGCCTCTGCAAGTACCGCTGCCACCGCTCCTTCATCGACTGTCCTTTTCATCCATGTCCATTGCCACATGGTTCCTAGCGATATTGGCGACCGCAGCGATAGACACTCCTGCTAGCACCGTACCGCCGATACAGGATAGATACCCCGTATTAGCGCAGTTCCCTACGGGAAATGGACAGCGATACGAACATTTTTCTTTGGACGCCAATGCCACCAGAGAGGGAGCTTTGAGATTCAATCATCTTGCTATAGATTCTTCCTCAGGAAGGCTCTATGGAGGCGCAATCAACAGGCTCTTTCAACTCGATACAAATCTCAAATTGGAGGAGTATGTCTCAACAGGTGAGTTATTTTTTCCATTCTTTTCAGTATAATGTGATAAGTATCTTTATTTATCAATCTTGATAATCTTTTCTTGTTTTAGGACCAAGACTGGACAATCCTCAGTGTCATGCAACAGGTTGCATGACAAGAGACATGCCCACTTCCTTAATGGATAATGTGAACAAGCTACTAATCGCCGATCATGAGTCGCAAATGTTAATCGCCTGCGGCTCCCTTCTTCAAGGCGCTTGCGAGAGATACAAAATGTCCAACATATCCATTAAGCCAGAATTTATTCCTCGTAGCGTGGCAGCCAACGACGAGAACTCGTCCACGTACGCCTTCATCGGGCCCGAGAAATACAATCCGTGGGGGCAGACGAACATTCTCTATGTGGGAACGACGTTCACCAACAAAGGAGATTATCGCCACGATGTGCCCGCCATCTCCAGCAGAAATCTCGATAATCTGGAATTCGCCGAGTACACGTTCAACAAGCAGTCGATTGTATACATCGACGTCAAGTATCGAGATCACTTTCTGGTGAAGTACGTGTACGGGTTCAACGCGAGCGATTACGCGTACTTTGTTCTGGTGCAGAAGCAATCGTATCTACCGGAGCAAGAAGAACTGGGATACATCTCTAGGCTGGCGCGAAGCTGCATAAGCGATCCGAATTACGACAGCTACACTGAAGTGACTCTGCAGTGTACGGTCGATCTGGGGGACGGGAAGCAGCACCATTACAACTTGGTACAGGACGCGAAGGTCGCGGCGGCGGGTAGCGATCTGGCCATGCAACTCGGCATCTCCGTCGGCGATCCAGTATTCGTTTCTGTATTTTCGCCCAGCAGAGGCATCACGAACGAGCCTCTCTCTCGGTCGGCGGTTTGCATCTACAGCCTGCAAGACATCGAGACCAAGTTCAACGAAAATATTCACATGTGCTTCAATGGTAGCATCAAGTATCGAAATATGGGTTACGTCAGCGGTCCTATACAAGACGGAAAATGTCCTACTGCCGGTGTAAGTAAACATTAAAAGAAAGAATAAGCGTTAGAAACTATATTTTGCTATCTTCTACATTGATTATGTTATTTGCTTTGCAGACTACAGGAAACATTCTCAACTTCTGCGAGGTCGGATTAAAAATTTCGGGCGTATCGCCAATCACGGGTCAGGCTATCCTACATTTTCCCGATACGTTCATTACCTCAGTAACCATCGCCAACACCGAGAGCCATACCGTAGCGTTTTTCGGCACAAATGATGGCAATCTCAAGAAGGTCTTACTGTCTGGAGTCGAAGCATTCGTCTACGAAAGCATTACAATTGACAAGGGACAGAAGATATTGCCCGACACGCTGATTTCACCGGACGGCGAATACATCTATGCATTATCCACCTCGAAGATATCGAAGGTCAAAGTGGAGCACTGCAATGGTTACACCAATTGCAGCAGTTGTCTCGATGCGAAAGATCCTTACTGTGGCTGGTGCTCTTTAGAAAAGAGGTAAATTGATTATTATATAGTACACTTTGTATACATAATTTTGATATTTCTTGCAAATATGAAATTTTTCATATTACTATGTACAATGTGTTATATTTATATTATAATATGAATATTTTTTTGTTCGCAGATGTACTGTGAGAGGAGACTGTCAAAAAGCAAGTCACAGCAGTCCACGGTGGTTGTCCCTCGGTACAGGTCAACAGTGCATCGACTTCGAGCAGGTTCTACCCGACCGTATGCCCATTAATCAGATGACCACGGTGCAATTAACAATTAGAACTTTGCCGGAATTACCAACGGGCGCTAAATACAAGTGCGTTTTTGGTAACGCTGAGCCAATAGACGCGCTAATGACCGGTTTCGGACTATCCTGCCCTACACCTCGCGTAGGGGAGAGACCCAGCATCCCCGAGGGCACTGATCATGTGCTCGTACCGCTGTCCGTACGATCGAGCGAGACGAACAAAGATTTCGTTTCGCGCAACTTTGCGTTTTTCGATTGCTCGAGACACACCGTGTGTACCGAGTGCGTAAAGTCGCAATGGGCATGTAGCTGGTGCGTCTACGATAACAAGTGCACTCACAATACCAGCTGTCAGGGCATTATATCGGGGGAAAACGTAAGTTTCGCTTAATCTATTGCATCTATATCTTTTGTCTACAAATTCTTCTGTCGTAACGCGTACTAATATTTTTTTTTGTTTCCTTTTAGCAAAACCAAGCTAATCTTGCCGCGCATGGCGCGCAATACTGTCCGAGATTCGTGGAACGCAAAGAACCGTTGATGTTGCCAAATAGCGTGCCTAAGGAGATAGTGCTCGAGGTGGAAAATCTACCGCATCCACAGGTGGGCCACAGTGGATTCCAGTGCATCGTTAGCATCGAGGGTGCCAATCTAAAGGTACAGGCTCGCGTGGACAGCAGCCGTTTCATCGTGTGCGATAAGACCGTGTATTCTTACGAGGCGATCAGTGGCGAATACGAGGCCGAGGTGACGGTGGTTTGGAACACGAATCACCACGTGGACAAAACCACGATAATTTTGTACAAGTGCGAAGTGCTCGGTTCGCATCGTGAGCACGCAGACTGTTCATTGTGCGTGACACGGGACGCTCGGTTTGAGTGCACTTGGTGCGGGAATAGCTGCGTGTACCGGCACTCGTGTTTGCAGTCAGCGTTCACCGAGTGTCCGAAGCCCCGAATAGATATGATCAAGCCGCTGAGCGGGCCGATCGAGGGCGGCACCCTGGTGACGATCGAGGGTAGCAATCTTGGGCTGAAGGAGAGGGATGTGGAGGGTAAGATACACATCGGCAACACTCCGTGCATCTTGGTGGACTACGAAGTGTCGGTGCGCATCGTTTGCCGCACCGGCCGGCACGAGGCTACGGACACGGCATCCGTCGTGGTCGGGAACGACGCCGGTTATACGGAGAGCGCGGTGCTGTTCAATTACAAGGACATACTTCTGTCGGGCGTGTATCCATCGGTCGGGCCGCAGAGCGGCGGCACGCAGCTGGCCATCACCGGTAAGTATCTTAACATCGGTAGCAAGATATCGGCGTATCTGGACGAGTTGCCGTGCCACGTGAACGCGAGCCAAGCGAGCAGCACGAGGTTGACTTGCGTGACCAGTAAGTCGGGCCGCGTCAGGCAAATTAACAGGCTAACGCTAAGCATCGATGGTGCGAATCGCACTCTGATGGACAATCCGTTTAATTACACTCATGACCCGACCATCATGGAGATCAAGCCGCTGAGGAGCTTTGCCTCAGGCGGCCGCATGATCACCGTACACGGCACGTACTTGGACACTATTCAGAAACCCGAGATGGAGGTTTACTTCGATAACGAGCAATTGCCGGTGAACAGAACCGTTTGCACCGTCCTGAATCCCTCGCAAATGGAATGTCCGAGTCCGAGCGTCTCCAAGAGGTTCACCTCGATTCGACGCAGCGAACGTTCGGCGGCCGCCAATGCTCAAGGCACCTCGTCGCCGCATTCGTTGAGACTGAAGGAATCGCAGCTGTCTCTCAAGATCGCTTTCATCATGGATAACGTGGAGAGCGTGAGAGATCTGGAGAAGCAGAGCCTCCGTAATCGGCTGCTCTACGTCGAGGATCCGAAATTCTTCCCGTTTCCGCGTAACGTCAAGCTGTATAAGGGGGACACGCTGGTGATCGAGGGCGAGAATCTTAACTATGCTAGCGACGAGTCCGACGTAAACGTCACCGTGGGTATCATGCCCTGCAACGTGACGTCGCTCGCTCTTACACAGTTGGTCTGTACGCCGCCGGATCAACAACCCGCTGACACGGATGAGCTCGGCATCAAAACCGAGAGCGGGCTGCCCCTGGTGGTGGTACGGGTCGGTCGCAGTCTGCGCTTTCCCATCGGTTATCTGCGCTACGAGGTCATCAAATCCTATCCAATACCGCCGGAGGCAATCGCCGGTATTGCCGCCGGCACCTTCGGTCTCATCTTCCTATTCGTCCTCGTGCTGGTGATATACCGCCGTAAAAGCACGCAGGCGGAGCGAGAATACAAGCGCATACAGATACAGATGGATACGCTCGAGAGCAACGTTCGTATGGAGTGCAAACAGGCGTTCGCGGAACTGCAGACGGACATGACGGATTTGACCGCGGATCTCGAGTCGTCGGGCATACCCACTCTCGATCATAAAAATTACATTATGAAAGTATTTTTCCCCGGGGTAATAGACCACCCCATATTGAACGACCCGCGCTCGCGCAGCAATATCTCGCGGACTAACTACGACGCGGCGATGATACAATTCGAGCAACTCGTCAACAACAAATACTTTGTGCTGACGTTCATAGAGACCTTGGAGGCTCAAAAGGACTTTAACATCAGGGATAAAGTGAACGTCGCCTCCTTACTTATGGTTGTCCTGATGGGTAAGATGGAGTACGCCACGGATATACTAATGAATCTCTTATTGAGACTGATCGACAAAGCGGTGAACACAAAGCATCCGCAGCTTATGTTAAGGAGGACGGAATCCGTGGTGGAGAAGATGCTGACGAATTGGATGGCGCTCTGTATGTACAATTACCTGAAGGATTATGCCGGCTCGTCCTTGTTCTTGCTGTTCAAGGCGATCAAGCATCAGATAGAGAAAGGACCGGTGGACGTAATAACGCACGACGCGAGATATTCCCTCTCGGAGGAGAGACTTCTGCGCGAGCAGATCGAACACACGATCGTCACGTTGCACGTGGTGCAGGACGATCTCGACGAGAAGATACAATGTAAGGTTCTGGACTGCGATACCATAAGCCAGGTAAAGTCGAAGATACTCGACGCGCTGTACAAGAACACTCCGTTTTCGCTGAGGCCGTCCGTACATGACGTTGATCTGGAGTGGCGGCACGGTCGTGGTGGCCACCTGACCCTGCAGGATGAGGATCTCACGACCAAGTGCTGCGGCGAGTGGAAGAAGATAAACACGCTGGCGCATTACGGCGTCAAGGAGTCGGCGGTGATGTCGCTGATACCACGGCAGAACGACGGCTTCTCCGTGGCGTGCAAACCGCCCTGCCACAATTGCAAGCCGTCGCATTATCACCCGCAGCAGCAGCCGTCGATTCATCCGCACCACCAGTCGTCGCACCATCATCTACATCGACACTCGAATCACTGTTCGTCCACACATCTTCCATCCACGCCCAATCACGGGTTGATCAGTCCTGTAATGTACAATCATCCCGTGAGCGGTTTGTACTTCGACTCCCAGCACTCGCCACCCATCATAACGGCGAACGGCGATGTAGAGAGCGCCCACGACGGCAATCAGCGGCTGTATCATCTGGTGAGGCCGATCGAGGATGTGCATTATCCGCCTGGTTTGGGCTTCACCGGAAGCAGCAAGCACCATCATCCCGAACGAACGCACAAGGCGATCCCGGAAATATTTCTGACGCGATTGCTGTCGACGAAGGGCACCGTGCAAAAGTTCGTCGACGATTTTCTAAACACCATCCTGACCGCCAACGAGGCGTTGCCTAGCGCGGTTAAGTGGCTGTTTGATCTCCTCGACGAGGCTGCCAAGCAGCACGGCATTGTCGATCCGGAAGTGGCGCACGCGTGGAAATCGAATAGCCTGCCGCTCCGATTCTGGGTGAACTTTATCAAGAATCCAGACTTTATGTTCGACATCAACAAGTCCACGACGGTGGACTCGAGTCTCTCCGTGATCGCGCAGACATTCATGGACTCGTGCTCGATGACGGAACATAGACTGGGCAAGGACTCGCCGTCTAACAAGCTGCTCTTCGCCAAGGACATACCGCACTATCGCGAGAAAGTGGGTCGATTCTATACGGATGTGCAAAGACTGCCGCAGATCACCGACCAGGAGATGTCTAGTGCCATGCAGCAACTAAGCGCGTCTCACGCCAACGAGTTCGATGTGATCGCGGCGCTGAAAGAGCTCTACATCTATGTCAGCAAGTATTATGAACAAGTGAGTAGCACGCTTAATCGCTGTATACATCGCCCATGCTCTCGGCGTTTTGGTAATGAGATCAGGCCATGACGGTGTTTTATACAATTCTTTTCAGATCCTAGAGGCCTTGGAGACAGATGCGGGCTGTCGCAAACTACACCTAGCTCATAGACTAGAAAACGTAGCGTACACGCTCGAGGGAGAAGAGACCAGTGCCTGCTGACATACCCTCCTCACTTCCATCCCAGGACCCGTCAACCTCTCCAGAAACACTGACTAGTGCCTCCACTTCATGCATCAGATACACCTCGTTACATATGTACAAATATTACACATTACAACACACCGTGTGAATAACAATGCCGTAAGAAAGATACACGCGATTTCGTTAGGGCTAGTCAGGCGATAGGTCACGGGATAGAGAGAGACAGTCCTCGTGGTAGTATTTTACCGTCTTTACGTGTTGGCCATACCGAAATACGCTTGTAAACATGTATGGATATTAGTAGGCAATGTACGCGCCTCTGATCCTTAAATCACGACGCTGGACAGACGCTTATTGAATCTCTCTCTCTCTTTAGGAAACGAGACGAATATTTATACGTTTATGTGACTCATCGAATTCGAACGAATCTCAATTTGTAAGATATTCTTTCGCGGGTGATTATTGTTATCGTAGGGTAAACGAGAGATTTAATTGTCCTATGTAACATTAAGTTATTTTAATCTTCTACTCTACTTTACGACGTTGCGTTGCGCGTACAACGCCGTCGCACTTTCTCTGTCAAGACTCCTTTGAGGATCCGAGACGTGGATCGGTGCAAATACTTATTAGGAAAGAAATTTAAAGTGTAAATTTTATGGCCGACCTGATATCTATACGTGTGTACGTAAATACGGAATACATAACATAAAGTAAAAGTAACATGTCTAATGGTAAGTGAGAGAAAGCCATAGTGTCCACCAGACTGTCTGTACGGGAGCGACGTACGGCAGCGAGTAGTCTGTGATCCGAGCACGAGTGGCTATGCCTACTATCTTCATTATGATATATATAATTATTAATATGTTATATATATACATAAAAAAAATATATATATATATAAAGCAAAGAATCATGCGCAACACACCTCCACGGATTGTAGTGAGCTAGTTAGAGAGGGACTATATGTATTATAAGTTGGGGGTTACGCACCCTTTATAATTCAGAGACAGAGTAACAGATAATATTAAATTAAGGCGATTAAAATAACGTTAAAAAATTTAAGAGTTAAAAGTTTAAGAGCAGCTCAGTCTACTCTAGGCCTATCTACGTATATCGTCTAACGTCGAACAAAAATAATTTTTTTTTTTTTAAATCTTTATCTCTTATTTTGCTTCTGAGTCTCTCTGTATCTGCTTTACGTGGTAGTTTACGAAGTGCGAATAATTTTTTAGAAAGGTCATTTTGTGGAGCATCTAAAATTTTATCTTCCATTGTACGTATATTATTATATTATTGTGTTATTATTATTATTATAATATCGACGGTTATTAATTATTATTTCTCTATTATTATTATCTATATATATAACTATTAATGCTGCCTATTAATTATGATTGCTATATTATTAAGTGTAACACACGGATGCAAAATGAAACGGACCTTTTTTTACATTATCGTATCGTGAGACTATTATAGACTGTTTTGATTGTGCTGAGGAGATGTTTTTGTATTCTGATGTACTCTGGCCGAGATTTACGTGCTATTGTCACAATAAGGTCTTAGCGGACACTCGTCGTGGCAAAACGACACGCAGTATTCTTCGAAGGATCTAATTTACTTTTTAGTTAATATAAGACTGGCACTTTTTTAACTTGCATTTACCTTTTTTTTTCTTCCTTTTTTTTGAATGACATTCTCAGCAACCCTCGCGTTATGTAATACCGGTGGAAAATTAGTAACGATTATATCATACTCGGCACTGCCAAGTTTTTCCGAGTTGCGCACTTTTACGAAGTCTGTCGATCCGTTCAGAGCCAATGTAAGGAGAGCTCGTCGCTCAATCGAGGCGCAACGAAGATTGATCGGCGAGTCGTCGGTGTTAAGGTCCAGGGAGACTGGGGACGTGCTCATACTCTTGTACTTAATATACGCCGCGCGTCGTAATTTCAATTACAATTCCCAGGTCCCCAGGCTCCCCGCGTTTGTGCGACCATTCGGCATACCTGCGTATCCCTTTCTCTCTATTTACACGTGTAACGTATTTATTTATATTGCGAGGAGCTCGGGTGTACGTCAATCTGTGCTAACTGTGAGACTCTTTTTACACTTCGTCGTACGTGTGCACGTCCTCTTTGTAATCCGGAATATCTTATGAATACCGTAATCTTATGAATCCGCGTGTCCGTTTCTGATTTTACACGGAGTACATATATCTATATATATATAATATGCGTCTCTCTTTACGTATGTACGTGTGCCATCTGTTTCGACGCGGTGAGAGATTCGCTCGTTTCTATTATCGGGTCAGCCCAAACACGTGGCCGTCGCGATCGATTTCCGCGCGATGCTAATTATTTACATGCCCGTTTATTTGGATCCCGTTTGGAGACCCCGCGAGACGAGTGAATTTTAGTACCGCCTGACGCAGTCTTCCCCGAACGAGATTAACGGAAATTTTCGTTGGATCGGCTTTTCTCTCCCACGTTGATTATTGTATGCAAAATGTTTCGAGACTCTTTCTACGTAGAGCTTCGCGGAGGTGCCATCATCCCCGTCCGCGATTTCAATACATCCCCCTCCCGAAGGCTGCGATGCACTTGACGTTACAAGTGCAGCGAAGCGTTCCTCCTCTCCTTTCTTTCAGCGAAGAGAGATGGAGATGAAGAACATTTCAAAGTACTTGTAGCATCAAGTGGATTGCTGCCGAAGTCACGCGGTACATAACACTCATGTGTGTATGCCCCACACATTCAAGTTTGGTGCACGCAGATTGGTAAACGATATTCGCAAAGTATTCTTTTTTTTTCTCTCTCCCCCCCTCGTTAACCGAATTTCGAACCGGTATCGAAATCCACGCGCGAGCAGGATAACGAAAGTACACTTGGCGTGTATAATACGAAATACGATTGAAATTGTACCACGGGCGAGACGGTGCGACGGGTTTGCATCTCGCTCTCGTCCTGCGTTTGAAAGTATCGTATACTTTTCGGTTTCCACTTTATACTAACGATGTATAAGCCGTCATTACTTATTTAATAAAAAAAAAAGACAAACTTATATTTAAGAATTATATATTATATATATGTATACATAAATGTATGTGCGAGGAGAGTCTGAGTGCGAGACAGGAGAGAGCGCGAGCTGAGGGTACCGCGAGCGTCGTCGCGGACGACCCGATCGGACAACTGAAGACACTGCCGTTAACGTTGTTTCCGGTGCTCGCGGTGGAAATACAACGACAGAGAATTGCCGTCGCTACACATACCGAGTCCTACACGTGACAAATGTCTTTCGCAATGTGTGAACGCAGGCTGGACATGCAAGATCCCGAAAATGGAAGACTAATTTCCACTTTTATTGAGGTCGTCCTTCGTCATTTGCTTCATGTCTGGGGATCATGATCTCCTAAATGACTCACTAAGTGTCTACTAGTGTCCGTTTTAGAAGAGATAGATTTAGATACATCTCTCGGAAAAGATAGTGCATTGGTTTTCCCTTGTCTGATGCATCGTAATTCTGATTCAACTTGCTTGTTATCTTTTCTTAATTCTGAAAACTGAAAAAAGACAAAAAGTAAAGTTGAACTGACTGTGGTGTTAAAGTTAGTTTACATCGATAGAAATGGACACAAGACAATGTCTCGAAAACTGAAGACTAATATCTATTTCTATTGATGTAGATTAACTTTAATCTTTTTTGCCCTTTATCTTTTTCCAATTCTCGAAACTAAAAAAATACAAAAAGTATGTCGAACTAAGATTAAGATTAGATTACATCGGCAGAAATAGACACGAGACAATGTGACATTCCTCAAATTTAGAATTGATTTTTAAAATTTCAGCAGCTCTTCTTTCGGGACTTTGCATGTCCATCGTACGCAGCCTTCTGATTTTGTTTCATTGTCACTGCCATGTTTCGCATTTAAGGGCGAGCGAGGCTCCCGAAGAGCCGTATCGCCGAATCGTCTGAGTGCAGGGATTTTCCCCGTCGAAGGGACCGCCCGCGTGTTCTCATCGCGGGGAGAGCCGGGAGAGGAACGGCCGCGCAAAACTGCCCTCGATCTCGCTTAATGTTAAACGAACGTTGCGGGCGTTCCTCTCCGTGTCTTTTCGAATATATCGCGTACAGATTGACGTACATGGAGATACGCTCGTGCGCACGTATTCGTACACGTACATACATACATACATACATACAGACAAACACGCGAGCACGTCCCGTCACTATTATCAGGTCCCAGTTGGCCGACAGGCGCGGAACGTTTTCTTTTTTTTTTTTATTTCCGTGAAATTCAGTTCAGGAAGAAAATACTCCCGTGCGGCATGTAAGATATATGTCGGCAAACGTTCGAGCGCGATCCGATAGAATCCATATAGCGTCACCCTATACTTTGCGAACGTGCGAGTGCTCGCAGCTCTGCCGCGCCGTTAGAAACAAGAAACGATAACGAGAGGGATTTCTCGCGCTGAGATTTCGCTTCTTAATTTCCATAATTATTAAGCGTGTGATAAAAATACATGGAAGCAAGGGGGCGAAGAGAGGCGCGCGTGTACGTATGCCCGCGCTGTCGCGGGGGAGAGAAGCGAGGAGCGGTGAAATATTGACGCCTCTATACGCGGCGAGTCCGCTGAATATTTTATTAAAAACGTCGGCCACGGAGGTGGAGGACCGGTGTGTTGAGCGTCTTAAAATAAATAGCGGCGTAGCACGCGGCAGAGCTCCCCCGGCGGGCCGTACGGTCGGAAGTCGACTCCATCCATCTGAAAGCTTGTCAATTCTGCAATTCAACGTGTTTGTAATTAAATAACGTAATCGGACTGAGAGGAGAGGCGATTCGCGGCGTCCGTGGGGCGAAATTAGTGTGTCATGCTTCGTAGTATATATATAGATAAATCTGAACACGTCGTGTGTCGAGTTAAGATTATTACTCTTTGTTAAGCTTCGACGAGAGAGAAAGAAAGAGAGAGAGAGAGAATGGAAGGGATGATCCCGATAATTTCCCCCGTTATGGACACTTCTCTATGTACACTCTCCACCGGGGGAACCCCCCTCCTCCGGTTGAAGTGCGCGTTATTTCGATTAGATTCTATTTTAATCATAGCCTCTGGTAACATAATTGAGCAATGATTGACCAATATTGAGCAACTATTGTCTCTTTTTCTAGAAAGATATATATATATATATATATATATATATATATATGTCTTCAATTATTTGAGATTGCAAAAAAGAAAAAGGTTGTTGACCAACTTTGATTGCCACTAAAAGTATCCCGGAGAAGTGTCCGTCCTCCGTTCATCAAGCCGAGCATAACAATGCCCTTACATGCTTGTTGCATATGTATACGTGATATTGTATGTGCGTGCGTGTATGGTGTGTGTGCAATTTCAACCCCTCGTAGATAGCCCTCTCTCTCTCTTTCTCTTTCCCCTCCATTGTACATAGTACTTCAACCCATCCCTCCCTCCCCCTCTCATCTCGCGCACGAGTAGACTTTAAGTGACACTCGAGAGAACGAAATGATTCTTGCCAAATTCTCGATGGGACGTAGGGACAAATGACTAATTGCATTTAAAACGAAAATCGCAAGAAATATATTGGTATTATAAACGATCTTGTATCTCGTTATCTCTTCGTTATTCTTTGCCCACCCGCAGTCTCAGCTGTACAGACCTGCTATCAGCCTTACGACGGGATTAGGACACGGTGGTGCGTGTCCTGTAATTTGGATCGTTATTAATTTGTCGCCATTCATCCGAGCCGTGCCCACCGGGAGACACGTGGGGATGGCGATCGATCCTCTTGTGGTCTTTCGTGGACTTTGAGGAGTCTAAATTCTCTTCCGAGGAGGATCTTTGTAAAGATTTATTGTAATTGTGGGCGCGATATACAGCGCCGCACGCCCGTGCAAAAAATTATCACAGCTCGTTGATGCGCTAAGATCTAAATATCGTTACTATAAATATACGGATATACGCAAAGCGTGAACCTTTCAGAAATATCCTATCCAAAAGTCGTCAAGTGTCGTTACGCAAATCGTTATGTTAATTCGGAGTTCTTGTATGTCGCAACTAAATCCACCTCCGCATTCGCGGATACACGAGTTTATATGTATATCTTGTATACATTAGAACGTACTTGGCGCGTGTGTTATAGTTTTCCACTGTGCATTTTTGACACTAACATCAATTCCGGCGTCGATGTTGTATCGTTACGCCGGTAATAAATTAGCGTACTCGGTACGAGTTGATTTCGGTGACGAAAATTGTGTATATGCTATATATATATATATATATAATAGTACAATTAATGCGTAATCTTGAGATATGTGAAGTTTATATAATTTTATCGCTTTCCTTTTATAAATATCTCAATAAAAAGGTATTAAAAAATGATCTATTGTATATTTACATTAAAACTATCAACGCAGACTTGTATTACGAACGATGTTACGTGTGTAATAATTATTAGCGATAGTAATATTATGTCATTATTTTCTACATACTTAATATTTTTGTAATAATAATGCGAAAGCTTAAAAATAACAAATTTACATGGCACGTTTGTACAATTATTAATAAATTGTATAATATGGAATTGTATTTATATAGGCAGTAAGAAATTCAGACACTACACAAAGGCCCAATTGTATTAATATCGATTGAATGTAATTCGAGATTAAACTTCAATATAAATACACATTAGTCGTATCATCTATCTAGAATTTCTGTCTTTGTCACAAAGGGACGCGCGATTCTACTCTCTTACTCTTTCTGATCGTACGAAAATATATTCATAAAAAGTAACAACAAAAATTGTCGCCCTTTCTTTTCAGATTAACAAAATTAATTACAAAATAATTACATTATCAATAAAAAAATTGTTCCGTATTATATTTCTATATACTATTTGTATATCTCACCATTATGTTTGCTATTCTTTCTTTTACAAAGTAAGCAGATTATTCTACCCCTGATTTTATTTTATATAATAACGATTTATCCTGAGAAGATTTGGCTGAAGATAATGCAGGGGAACTGGATGAAGAGCTCTTTGATCCCGTGGCAGTACTTGTATTTCGTTTGTCCTGCTTAGCTTTCTTCATCATGTCCTTCAGTCTTTTATCCGCGCTGATAATATGGATATTTGGTGTCATCTTGGCTCCACTGCCTACAAAGATTAACAGTTCAAAGATTAATTTTATATCATATGTCATATATATATATATATATATATATATATATATATATCATAATATATGTGTATATCAATTACAAATATGCGTTTATACTTACTTGAGCTAGACTTTTTCTGCTCCTTAGATTTACTTTCTATCACAGTCTTTGGCGAACTCCTTTCTTTTGAGACCTAAATTATAATTACCATAAAATTTTGCTTTTCTGATTGCAGTCATATTTTATTACAATTATGATATTTGAAGCAAAAAATCATGTGAATCTTTTTGTACATAACATATTGAAATATAAATCATTTCTTTTATAATAATATATCTATTCTACAATAATGTTTGATTAAAATCTATCGAAAATTTGTTATTATCTTATATTAGCAAATGTATGTATAATTTAAACTGCGTACATCCAAGGTTTCCAAAAAAAAAAAGATCTTACAGTTAATCAAGTAGTTGATCAAGATTTACAGTTCATTTATTCATTTACGAATTAAAAAGACTTTTTTTGGCCTATTTTATCAATCTATCAAATGTATAGCAACATGTAAAAAATAAATTATTTAGACTGTAATACTTAGATTTACATTTAGATTTCTCACGTCGTGATAATTTAATACAATGCAGCAAGAAACTAAAAGAATACTTATTTCTTTTACTCCAAGACTTACTCTACTATCTAAAAGTTTTCTCATTAATATCAGTAAAATATATGCAAATATTATCCTATTTGAAATTTAATATCAATTCATCATTAGGTTATTGATAAAGATAATTTTATTACAAGTAAATGATATTGTAATATATAAAATGTGCCTAGAGAATGGCGACAATTGTAAATTGTAAACGTGGGTGAATACACACACCTGAGACTTGGAACAGTTCGAACAGTACCACACTTGTTTCGGCACATTATCTATCTGCGAATCCAAGATATGAGGAACGTGGCATTCTTGATGATACAAGGAGTGACACTCTTGACACTCGACAAGCCTATTTCTCGCCCCGACGTCCATTCCTTTGCAAATAACGCACGTAAGATCGTCCTCTAGAATTTCCAGTGCCAGCGTGTCGTCCGACTGCAGGATATCCGGTGGAGTGTCACGCGCTGGCAGGTTTACCGGCGAGCTGTTCTTGCTCGATTTACTCGAGTGCTTGGACGAGTTGGAACTCTTGCTCTTCTTGCTGCTGCTGCTACTATGATCGCTCAACACTGGTTCTTCCATCATGTACTGAGGAACAAATAGAAAACGTTAGACTCGCTCTCGCTTCACATCAATAGGATAAATTATTCTCGATTACCTTTTTGTGCAGCACATTGGAGAGCATCTTGGATGGCCCATACTTTTGTTTAATCGCCTCGTCTAACAGAGCCCGCAGCTGCTCCGCCGAGTCCTTGTTGGTGGAGTACAGGAGTCGCAAGCCCTGCGTGAACTGAGGGTCCAGCTCCAGCTGAGTCATCCCTTCGGAAGCTCGATTCTCTTTCGCACTGTTAATCTGTCGCTGCGGCATAGAGGAGAATTTTAAGAAATCCCGACGAACAGGCTAAAGTCCAGCGTCGAGGCACAACAGTCAGGTTATGCTTCGACAATGAAAAACCTAGTGGCGTTTTAAATTTAACTATTCCAACACGTATCAACTGTACGAGCGTGAGCTGCATAAAGCCCGCCTTTTTTTTCTCTCGCGCAAAAAATTACCATTCGAAAAAAGGCGGAGTCTACGCTCTCTTGTTTTCACCCCGCGTGACCCTCAATATTTACCCTTCGTACCGGACGGAACTGCGCGACACGTTTGTCGGGTAAATTCACCCGCGTGAATTTCGAGCCTCGGTGCGAAGGATCCTTGCGATTATGCCAGGCGTGGTGTCGACGTTTCACCGCCGTTCCCGTCGATCCTCAACCGTGCCGTGCAGTCTCGTACAGCGAAACGTTATCCATTCTAGGTTATCGCGTGGACCTCTCGCAAGTCGAGCTTCCCTCGTCGAGCTAAAAAAACGATTCGAACTCGTTACCAAAGTACTTTATAAATCGATGTATTTGTAAATCGCCGATCTAACTAATTGTAAGCAAAGAGAGGCATTTGTTTACCAGTCCAAGATCGACTGTCGAAAAATAACAACGTGCTTCTTGTCATTCGGCAAAACTTGAGTCGAGAACTTTTGCGTTCTCGACTCAAAAGGACGCTGCCCAGTCGATACCGAGCATCAGTGACATTACATCTATGTAAATATAATGTAACATATGTTGTTACATTACATTTATATTGTTGAGTGCGAAATTACAACAGAGATGTATAATGTAACTACTAATGCTCTGTGTCGATTGGATGAATTATCGCTCGTTGCTGTTTTTCATAAAGGATCTCAAAGTTTTCAACTTATTTACGCGGAGCTCGAGGTGGAACGAATATAAAAGAGGAACGCAGGAATTTATTTCATCGGCAGGCCGGAAATTCGAAAGTGCCGCCAGAACCGCGGAGGGACTTGGCGCACGACACCTACGGGTCCGTCGCGGTCGCCAGGAACTCGGGGAATGCAGGGTGCCGCGCGCGAGAGGCCCGACTCGCTCCTGTCCTATCTCCCCACCCCTCCCCTCTCCCATGCCTCCGATATATCTCTGTTTTTCTCCGTGTTATCGTCCTTGCGCGTGTCGCGCGATGCCAACGTCGCGGTGACGATGCCGCGGATTTCGGCTGTCACGTAGGTCACCCCCGCTCGGAGAGCCGCGCCGCCCCGTTCGGGATCTTCCGCGTGAGTTTTCCGACGAGCCGCTCCGGAGCCAAAGTCACGACGAGTTCCTCGGGTAGGACGGGAGCGCTCGAACGTGGGTCTCGCGCCTCTCCGCTTCTTTGTGTCTTCGGCGAGCAAACGGCGGCTGTTTACTCCGTCTCGGTCGTCGTCACCGCCGTCGCCGCCGCGGCGTTATTTCGCAAACTTAACGCGAGCGCGGCTATTGGCCGTCGGCCTCGCGCCACGTACGGTGGCGATTCAGCAATATGGTCGTACGCAAGGGAATACCTCTCTGATTTTAGATCCGAGCGCACGGAACGTCGCAGGTAGTCTAGGTCCCGTCATCCCCGCGTCTCACGGACCCACCGGGATCCACCGTCAACCATGAGCTGCGTGCGTTGCTGTCTGATCAGCGCGGGCCGTCTAGCCGCCCCCAACCATGTCACCAGTCACGGTGAGCTTGTAAACAGCCCCTGCCTGTCTCGAACGAACAGATGGGATTGTCAGATGCGACGGCGACGACAGAGCGAGCGAGAGATAAGTGGAGATCTAACGCGAGATTACCGCTTGCAATTGCGTAGTGCACAAAATCGTCCGAGTCGTCGTGGCCAGCAGAGGCCTGACGGTCAGCGGCAGCCTGGGCAAGGCCCCGACAGAACCCACGCCGCCCTCCAAAGACACCGTCCCGACCAGCGGAGCCTCGAGTAACGGCACTGGTGGTGGAAAGAAGAACACGCTCACTTGTCCCAAATGCGGAGATCCCTGCACGCACGTCGAAACGTTCGTCTGTAAGCAGAACGTTGAACGTTGTTGAATAGGAGTTTGAAGACGAGATTGTAATGTTGTCGAAGCGAATACTCACAGATCTTTCCTGTTATATCGTCCCAGTTGTTTTCCTCCAATAAGTCACATAATATATATTATAATGTAACTTATTGGAGGATAACATATATATTATATATTATAATAGATTATATTAATATATAAATAATATTATATTAATAGATGAAATATTAACATGTAACAAGAAAGATCCTTCATGCCTATATTTACGTTAAGATCTTACATCTATTTTTATAACTAATGTTACGTTCTAACACAGCGTCTACCATTTTTACAAATAACACAGCATCCACGAGATTCGTCAAGTGCGAGAAATGCCATCATTTCTTCGTTGTGCTGTCAGAGATCGACTCGAAGAGAAGTTTGAAGGAAGCGCTCAGGCCGGAAGATGGCAAACAAGGGTTTTACAGGAAGCCGCCTCCACCTCCGAAAAAAGTAATTGATTTTACTTCCGATTGTTTAATTTAATTATATTCATTTCTACCAATGTAGATTTACTTTAATCTCAATTTAACTTATTTTTTCTAATTCTTGGAATGAGAAAAGAATGAAAGTACGTTAAATCGAGATTAAAGTTAATCTAAATTGGTAGAAATTAACAAATAAACTTTTTTTTCTAAGTAAAATCAGATACATTTGTACTTGCTTTAACTTCAGGACAGGAAAATATAATGCATTATTTTCAGATATTTGAGTATCTAAACAAACACGTTGTGGGCCAGGAATATGCGAAGAAGGTGCTGAGTGTTGCTGTTTACAATCATTACAAGCGGATTTACAATAATCTGCCGGCCCAAAACTCGCAGACGCAAACTAACGTAAACCCGGTCAGCACACAGGAGACAAATCATCTCTTTACTCACAGAGGTCCTAAACCACGTAAATAGCAATGCCCCAGTGTTATAAATTCTTAAGAAAAGTATGGCGCAATCTGTATATTGTAAACAGAATTTATTAATTTATTTAACATTGATTGTAGCTTAAAACTAGTTTAATTAATGATTTCTTGCAACAGTGATTGAAGCAGATTGTGATCTAATATATAGCAATATTTCCATAAATCCCTCAGAAAAATATATTGTTTCATGCGATTATCGTAAACATTTTTTCTTTGCTGCAGATTTACTGCATATATCAGGCATTGGAAATCCAGGAGTCGGATTTCAGCATACAGTCAATCCGGGTGGCGAGCAGAAGGCGAGCAGTCAGTCGTCTCCTGGATCAGCTATATTAGACAGCAAGCAACATCAGCTGAAGCTGGAGAAGAGCAATATATTGTTACTCGGGCCTACGGGTTCCGGCAAAACGTTACTTGCGCAAACGATAGCGCAATGCCTAGACGTCCCGTTCGCCATCTGTGATTGCACCACTCTGACGCAAGCCGGCTACGTCGGCGAAGACATAGAGAGTGTCATAGCTAAGCTCCTTCAGGACGCCAACTACGTGGTGGATCGTGCTCAGATGGGCATCGTTTTTCTAGACGAGGTCGACAAGATCGGTGCTATCCCCGGGATCCATCAGTTGCGTGACGTGGGCGGGGAAGGTGTGCAGCAAGGAATGCTGAAGATGTTGGAGGGAACGATTGTGAACGTACCAGAGAGGAATAGCTCGAGAAAGTTGCGCGGGGAAATGTTGCAAGTGGACACTACGAATATTCTTTTCGTTGCGTCGGGCGCCTATAGCGGTTTGGACAGATTGATAGCGCGACGCAAATCGGAAAAATATCTCGGATTTGGCGCGACGCCCGCGGTCGAGAGCCCAGGCAGGAGAGC
Source organism: Tetramorium simillimum (assembly GCA_011636635.1). Taxonomy (NCBI): domain Eukaryota; kingdom Metazoa; phylum Arthropoda; class Insecta; order Hymenoptera; family Formicidae; genus Tetramorium; species Tetramorium simillimum. The sequence continues at coordinate 27,319 of VBVQ01001610.1, forward strand.
AGCGACTTTGGCCGACGTCGCCAATATGTCACCTTCCACCGAGAGGGATAATAAAGAGAAAGACATGCTGTTGCAGCAAGTGGAAGCCAGAGATCTCATCGATTTCGGGATGATACCTGAATTTGTCGGTAGATTCCCCGTACTTGTGCCTTTCCACACCCTCGACAGAGACATGCTAGCGAGAATTCTCACCGAACCAAAAAATGCCATCGTTCCTCAATATCAGATGTTGTTTTCAATGGACAAGGTACAGCTTAATAATTTTCTTCTCATAATAGTGTGAATCATAAAATGAATTTATCGTTTTAAATCGTAGCAGTTATTAATAGCAAATTGTAAAAAATTGCAGGTGGATCTGACATTCGACGTACACGCATTGAACGCAATTGCCTCTTTAGCAATGGAAAGAAAAACGGGAGCGCGAGGTTTGCGAGCGATAATGGAATCGCTGCTTTTGGAACCCATGTTCGAAGTACCCGGGAGCGACATAGTGTCCGTTCATATTACAGAACAGTGCGTGAAAGGCGTTGAGAAGCCACAATACGTGAAACGAGACGATAGCAATGATGATGACATTCAGCAAGCGCAGCATGTACATAATTAACAAATAATTAAAGAATGCGACACTTTGGTATAATTGCTCCCTTATAGATAGATGGACAATTTTTAGGCGAAAATTAAATAGAACATTCGCATTAATCGCTATTTTAATTATTTTATTTTATAAAGGATATAATATATTTTCTAATATAATTATTTCGTATGAAAAGAAAATATTAGAACAACGCATACATAGTTTTCAAACTTGTATATTTAGAATATTTCTAAAATTATAATTGTTTACTATTTCGAGAGAAATAGTAAATTTCTCTCGATTTTGGATATTATGTACAATATTGAACATATTGTTTATTAAACTATTATATATATTGTTTTATGTATCATAAGGGGGAATATATATGTAAATACATGTTCCTCCTTCTTTCTTAGATTTTTTGTTCCTGAAAAATATCTCAAAAGCCATTTTCTAATAAAACCACATTTGTTGCAGACTAACAGTAATATAGACATGAATGCCAATATATTTAAGATAACTCTTTGATTTCATAGTAAGAATAATATTGCAAATTGTAAGTAACACGTGTCTTGCATTTTGCTTATTTGGAACATGCATTGCCTCTTCCAAGAGAAAGTGTCGCATAAAAGTAAAAAGCGTCTGAATAATGAAACTATACAGACCTAATTCTTACTTGACAATGGTAAAAATGTAAATAAATTTTGTATCGTTTAATTCATTCGTATATTGCAGGAAAAGTCAAAAAATCATACATAATAGCATTCCACATCCAATCGAGTTTTGCATCCTGCATGCATTTATTAATGGTAACATCGAAAGTAAAGCGGCGTAATATGCATTCGTATCTAATAGCAGAATATCATAAAGAAATTAAAGAAATTAAAATATATATACGCATTCAATCATATCAGCGTCAGCCAATTTAGCAACATAAATGCTATACATTTGACGCGATGAAACAAACTTTCATCATGATGTAAATTGTTTAAACGGACTGGCTTAAGATTGCAAATGGAAGCAAAAAATTCCAATCAGTTAAATACGAAATTGTAAGAAACCGTTTAATAAAGAAAATTTTAATGTAACTCCACTCATAATAAATTTTCATATATTGCCAGGATTGTTTGTAAAAAGATCACTATTGTTACGCGTTGTTTAAGAAAAATTCAGAAAAAAAGAACATTCTTGTAGCGGAATAATTTTAATAATAAACACGACATTAGCAGTCATTTTCCCGATAATGGGAGAACGTCAGTTCTTCAGGCAAGAGACGACGAAGAAAGTGAAAATTATAAAGATTATTTTTATGTCAAAGAATAGGTAGAAGTGTTCATGTGTAATATATTGTACATAGTATAGTAGATTAGTGAAAAAGAAGGTCTGTGCGAATTATACAATTAATCAATTTGACTATAGAATATATACATCCTCGCTAATTTACTTACTGATTAAAACGGCGCAAAAGAAGAAAGAAAAAAAAACCAGGCTGTGCAAAATAATAACATGGAGTGAAGACACTTGCATAGAATTTTTTCCTCTCTGTGAATTCACAGTGATACGATGTCCTATATAGAACAATTGTGTATTTGTAATAAATCTATAACATACAATTGAAGTATATCGATTCGATTTATTTACCTTGTAAACAATCTATAACATATGTCGAAATCTAATAAAGTTACATAGGTCACATCACATAATTACATTTCACCGAGTATAGAAAGTATTCACTGAAAATGACTATGTTACATATCTAATAAAGTTACATAAATTACATCACATTATATCGCATTGGATATTAGAAGTACTTACTGAAAATGACTATATCATACAAGAATGACTATCTACAAATATTGTCGATTTTTCATAAATTTTATACTTGACATTCGAAGAATTTTTATGTAGAACTCTATTTTCTTTTCTATTTTAATTCGAGAATCATTGTAAAACGTACAATATAGAAAATTGCGTGATCACAGTCACGAAAAATTTTATATCAGCTGCATGGAAAACACGAAGGTTCTGCGAAATCTTAATTCATTAAAATCATCGAAGAGCGTGCTTGGAAATTATCTGCGTTACAAATTCGATTCTTCGTCTTATAATTATAATCAATTAAGACAAATAATTCTGTATATGTTACATTTTTTGTTACAGGTCTCCTTTATATTTCATCATAGTACGGAGATCTTTGCGGCTTTATCGGTTTAGGTTTCGGCATCAGCATCGTGCCCAGTTCTGTCAGGAGCCACTTTGTCGCACGCAGAACCATGAAATGTACCGCGAATTGCAAGACAAGAGCACCGAATCCTTTGTACAAGCCAAGTGGCCCTTCGGTCGAGATTATCGTGCGGTAACAATCGGCCGCGCTGCTATATCCAGTCAATAACGGCGTGACACTTCTGCCGGTGTCGAGATTGTCGATGATGGTGCGCGTGCCCTGAAGGTGTAACCGATGTATAACAGTTTCGAGAGGATAAAACACGATATCGGCCGCACACATCGAAACAAGGATTGAATGCGTCTCTATATCCTGGAGGACGCTCTCGGATAGCAAGTCCTTACTGTACGCGCCCTAAAACAACATAACGTGTATAAAGATACATCTGCATGTAAACCTTGCTCCCCGAAGCATTTGAAACCAGATACGTACTCTTGCTTCTTGCGAATGTTTATGTCTGACGTGCATAATCCGACTAGTAACCCCTTTCACAACAAGGGTGAAAAGATATTTTGATACTCCGTAAACTATAGTGGGTGGTACAAGAGCGTAGATCGGAATGAGTCTACCCTTATTGCATACGTCGAGCAGGCGGATTGCGCCGTCTCGGAAAACGTCCAAGATACCGGGACATTCGGATGCAATCTCAGATTGGACGGTCTCCACGAGCGACGCGGAATAGAAAGGTGTAACTATACCTATGGAGATACTACAACAAAATACGAAGATTGAGGATCAATAACTCGCTGGAGTTTACTCACGCCGATATAGCGTAGCAGAATACGTACCACTTGAGGAGGATGTGTTGGCCGAATGCTTTCATCGAGCTATTACAAGTGATCTTCCTGAAATCAAGCTAGTCTAGTTTTACCAAGAAGACAACTATCGCAGACAATTTACATGCCATCAGGCAGTCCGACGAACGTCTTACTTTTGCCATGGCGTGATCTTCGAAATCAGATCCTCGACGGCCAACGTCATGCCTCTCACAAGTAAGACCGAGCCGATCCCCTTCCACAGCGTGTTTATACCTTGGGTCTGGTGCAAACGTATTATCACGGGTACTAGAGTTATGGGCATCAGGTGATACTTGGTCGCGCCCGGATTGACTTGGCATTGTCTCCGCAACACCACGAACGGGTGGATCAGCAGGTTTCCCGTTATCAAGCTCGCCAATCCACAGCCCAGCCCAACGTACTTGTTCACGGCGATGTCTGGAAGAAGACAAGTTCATCTCAAATACATGCGAGTCACAGTTTAAGGATCACAGTGATTAACCAAGCTTTCTGTGAACATCCTTGCGCAAAGATACTTCTGTCATTCATGACAGAGGTCATTCCATGGTTCTAAGAAATAATACTTATAATTAATAGCTTTTTGATATTTACAATATTAGAAAATGATAACTGATTAAAAAACAAGCATAGAAAATTAGAGTAATAAATTATAACTATAAAGAACTACGTTTTAGATTATTACAGGCTCTCAAAACAAGTCAATCTTTCTGTCAAGCTAAATATATTTATGGAAGTACAAGTAGAAGTTTTTTTACGCATAAATGAAACTTCTGTCGATGACGAAAGCGAGGACGCGACTCACCGTCGTCGACGATCGGCGGCGTGTCCTCCGCCAGGGGATGAATACTGGGTATCTCCAGAGGACGGATAACCTCTCGACCGTACAACCTTTGCTGGTATGACGGCCCTGCCTCCCACGATCTGGCAGGTCGACCCCTGTACACATCTCCCCCGTAGCCCTCTAATCCCGCCATTCTTCCTGCGTGAAATGAATCGTTTGCGGCTAGCTCGTTTCGCTGGACATTTGCTCGAACCAGCTCCTCGTCACACCGTTGAGTCCATTGAGTCCATCATTTTGCAGCGGCCATCGCGATTCTGGATCAGCTGGTCTTCGGCGGGAGCGTCGTTGCGCGGGTTGCGCCACTACAAATGCATGTTGCACACACGTATGTCCATACATACAACGGTATGGTGTCTCCTGACGCACCCAAAGTGTTACCGTGGTACCCAGGTAGGAACGCATGCAGAAAAATTTTAGCATCATTTTAATTTTAAAATATAATGTGTAATATATTGTATAATAAGTCTAAATCTAACTTTTAAAATCATTAAGTCTAAATTTAATTATTGTAACATAATAGCAATCTTTAAAAAATTGATGCCTGAAATAAATTCTTATATAATTAATATTAATAATTAAATAATATTAAAGCGACGCATCTCTTAGCATACGTGTTACGGATTTCTTTAAATAATTAAATTAATTCTACATGCTAAAAAGTGGAGGAACGAGATAAAATTAATTATGTTATATCCATTTTAACCAATGTAGATTAACTTTAATCTCCGTTATAAAAA
>VBVQ01001611.1:1783-32473 GCA_011636635.1 Tetramorium simillimum
GCGTAATAGAGGCACGGCCGTCTCGGCGCCTCGCTACGCGTAACTTGGCGCGCGAGACACTACCGTGCCTCTTGATGTGCCGTTATGGTCTACGTTTTCGCAAAGTCTGAAATTCAAAGTGCCGGTGTATTAATAATATAAAAAAATAAATTTTTAAATAACTGTAGAACAGTTGTCTAGACTACTTTCTCTGCACTATGCATTTACGAATACGATTTCATTTATAGATTTATAACATATTAATTACAGACATTGATACATCCCTGAATATCGAATTAAACAATATTTATAACAAATAACATAAAATATTTAAATATTTTTTTATATTTATGATCCACTGGAATTTAACTTTCGAATAATGTTGAATTGCAAATTTAGTTATACGCAAAGAATTACAGAAAAATTCGACGTTTGACTGTGACGTAAACTACGGTTTAATTCACTATTTTAAAAACTTGGAAACATAAATATAGATTCGAAAAAGTAGAGCTTTAGAAATTGTGGAGTTACTGTTGCACCGTATCTTTCAATGTCGATGTTACAGTTGTCGGGGCGAAAATGCACTTTCGATTTGCGCGGCGGACTTCGGCCATCCGTTACTACTCGCTGTCTCGACAAATATTGAGAGGTGTTTTAAACTTTTGCAATACCGCCGAAACGAGCCGGTTTGCCGCTTCGAGAAACTTTCCGTCTCTTCAGATAACACCCTCGAAGGTGTCAGCCGCAACCCTAACCGCTCGCGTGATCATTTACTGTCTGCGCCCGAGCGCCCGACCGCGAAAAACACTTCTGATAGTTACATTTATATTCGGAGCATGACCATGTGCGATTCGTCGCGAGATCCGAGCGGCATATTGCCATCCCTTGGTGTCTTCCTCGACCTCGTCTTATTTGTTCGATGCATGCGATATGCAGGGGAGACACGCGCTTTCGGGTTCTCCTCTGCCCTCGAAACAGCGCAAAGCATGTAAAACAACGGAAGGGGGACGTTGATATTGTCGCATATTCCGATACGCTCGTTGGCTCGCACGTAAGGAGAATTTATCGAAAGGTAGGGTAGAAACCGATGTCCCTAAATCGAACGATATGTTCGAGAAGGGATGCGATACAAGTCAATTTTATCGCTTATATGCACGTCTATAAAAACGCTCGGTTTCTCTTTTTCTTGAATTTCTCTTGATAACATAGGATATTATCGGAGGCTGAAGATTGTGATAAATTATAAAACATATGCGGCAGAAGGCGCATATTTTTAGTTGTTGCAAATCTCTTTGATGATTGAACAAAATTACTTTCCCAAGTGTTCGTATAATTTATATAAAATATTACGCCATTTTGCTATATATAAAAAAGGATTTATTATCAATTTTAATGTATTAAAGATATTGCGATATAATTTAAATCTCTTATTTAATATTAAGATAAGAGTTAAACATAGAATAAGAAATAAAAATTAACTGAAAGATTTATATAATATTCATATTAATTTGTGAGAGAACAGAAAAAGGGAGAAGAGGAGAGAGAATTATGAATAATCTCAATATAAAAAGTATAAAGCAGTATATGCGTATAGTTTAAAATTAATTTTATTCTTTTATATTCAATTCATCGATTATAAATGTTAATATACTTTTAATTAATTTCACAATCTCCGTAAGTAGAAAACTCAAATAACAAATATAACAAATTAGTATTAAATGTGAAATATGCGGGGATAAAAAATATCTCGTATTATTTTTATTACATTTTTGTTACGATATTAATTGACCCTGTCAATCATTAACTCTGATTCCATTGCGTCGCCGCAGTTAAATTCCTAATTAAAACATTCGTAATTAAAGTCAGTGTTCCGCCGCGCAAATCTCGTCGGCAGCCAGCTGAAATATTAAACGCGCGCGAGAAAGCGTCATTCGCTGGCGAGAATATGAAACGGATGGAATGGAATGAATACGTAATCGGTTAGACGACGTCGCCTCCTGTAAAGAAGAAAAAGAAGAAGATGGCGGAAGAGCCTGTGTATCTCCGGAAAAGAGATAGCGCGTTGCACTTCCGGAAATCTTTGTGCAAAAAATCTTCGACGGAATATATCTTCAATTGCATTTTTTCATTTGAATACTGAAGCATGTCCTCCTAGAAGCGAATAAAGTTTTCTCGCGCAAAATGTTCCAGAAAAAAATTCTTCCTCCTCTGGAGAAGTATATTCAAATTCTTTCGCTTTAATCATACCTAATTCTGAACTTACTTTATCATTTGCCAATTATTTCTTACTTATTAAATCTTACTTTTTTTAATAATGCACTTTTATATACATATATTGTGAATATATTTTCTTTAAAGTTGCTTCGAATGCCAGTGCAACGGATATATAAGTGATATATTATCTTGTAATCTCTTGAGACCTTCTGCTTATCGAATACTATGAAGTCTTGTTAATTCACAACAGTGGACGCATCGTAAAAGCCTATTCGTAAAAGTCTATTATTCGTGAGCTATATCTTGTCGTTGGTACTTCCTATACTTACACGCGAACAATACGAGCGTGTCATATATTTCTGTTTTCTTTTCCTTGAATGTTTCATCTGGTTTAAAGACTCTCCCTTGTGGGCTTTTTGTAACACGAATGACTCCAGGTCACGAACAGATTTACGTTCGGCAATATTTACGTTTCACATGTAATAACTATACGTAGCAGGACATTATTTTTAATTTCTTTGTCCAAAGAGTCTTCCTCTTCCACTCATATTAATAATAATGCTAGATAGACTAGAAATACTAGAAATATTAAATATTTCAGGAATATATGTACTTACCTACTTAATATGTAGATTTTATTCACGTTACTTTCTATAGCAATCATCAAAATATAATCCGAATTATATAAGCATCAAATACTTCTAAGATAAACAAGTCATATTGTTTTCTTTTATTAAATAATATTGAAAAGATAAAAAAATTCTCTTTTTCAATGTATTATGAATAATTACTGAGCAACAAAAAAATTAAGCTTTGGAAATCTGGAATTAAATAATGCATGTAAGATTTTTTATGCATAGTTCTTATCATTTATAAATAACTACTTATTAATTTTATTTCATACGATTACATGATTTTAATCATACGCATATATATATATTTTTCAATATATGTATCTAATTAATGTGTAAATACTGACGTAATCATTTTGCAATAATTTAAAGATTTAGACAGAAATCTTACAATTAGATAATTATTTTTCTTCGAAATTATCTTATTGCACTGTGTTTGGTAATGCCGTTATCTTCAGAACTAGTGCATTGAAGGTACGACATTTCTAATGAGACACCGTAAAATCTAATTTGCATTCGTATCGTCGTCCTCCGAGCCAACGCGGTGGTTGTCTGTCGGTTTACTGCCATTATCCTTTAATTGTTCGTCCATACAGGGACAGTTTACGAACTCGACGTCCTCTTCCTTACAAAATTTGAGCACGTTTGCATTTGACGGCATGTAATCTAAGAATATTATAGGTGAAAGAAGATCAATTTTATTTGCATAACATACAGACTTGATGGAACGAATAATATAATCTTTATTATATTCGAGAATCTTTTAAAATATTCTCTATTGTTTTTCTATTTGTATCTAGCTAGATTTTATTCTCGTTAGTTAATATTATATATTTTTATATCGAGAAAAATTGATTTCAAGATGAATAACTTCTAATATTTTAAAATTTTAACTTTGTACAAACTGTGTCAGAGATCATACATCTTTGTTCGACTTGTTTGGATAATTTAAAGTCAATCTTTCTCGGAACGAAAATATACTTCACTCATCTTTCTCTCATACGTTTTAACAATAAATTACTTTAATAAGTTACTTTCGACAATAAATGTTAATATATTTTAAAATTAAGATTATTAATTTGAACTTTATCCATTAATAATTTTATTTTAATTTAAAAAATCAACTTTCACATATAGAGCAACTTTTTAATTAAATTAGATTTCAGGAAGTTCTTATTCTTATCCGCGGGAAAGATGAACCTCAAATTTTTCAATAAAATTTCCGCGCTCGCGGTTTCTGATACACCCAGTATATTAGAAGCGATTCGCAGCAGCGTTGAAAGAGAGCGAGAGTGAGACGACATCGAGGGGTCGACAACGGGCTCGTTTGAGCGTGCTAAACCGCCGAGGTTAAACCGCAGTCAGTCGTCACGGACGAGGCTCGTAGGAGAGCGGAGGGTGGTTCCGATAGACAATGGGGGTGGTATCGTGGAATCGCGTCCTGGCACGCATTGTGCGTACCCTCTAACGACGAGCGATTACCGGCCCCGTGCGCCTCGTTTCCTGGGGTCGGAATGATACCGCGATCTCACGAATCAGCCGGCTATCCGTGCACGCGTAGGAATTTTTCTATTATAGAATGAGGAGTAGTTAAAAAATTTGAAATCACCATCTTTGTTGAAGAAAAGTCTGTGAGACAGTTATCTTTCGATTTTTTTTTTTATACAAAAGGACAATCATGTATAAGAACAATCAATGAAAATCATAAATCATCGATCGTTCGCAATTATATTTAAATTACTCGTATTACCGAATGGTTTCATTAGAAAATATAATTTCATAATAGGAAAAATAATTTTTTATTATTAAATACAAATATGTTTCAAGTTAATTCCATTATCATAATTGATAAATGTGACGCAATGTTTTTTAAAGAGAATTTTCTTCGTTAATTCATTATCATAACTTGTCGTCGAGTCGCCTCTTCACGCTTTACATCAGAAGGTCTATTAATAAACTCTCGACTGCTTGACAACCTGTTAACAACAGATTGCCGTAACTTTCGTCGTGGTATTCCCTCGGGCGAGTTATTCTGACGCGATGTCGAAGAAATAATTTCTTGCAAGGCCGCGCCGCTTGAGAAAAAGCGTTGAAAGCGATCAAAATTAATGCACGTCATATGCTGCTGCAAAGCTCCGATTTGACTCGGAAAGACAAACGGCTCAACGAATATGCATCACGAATGACACCCTCGCTGTTCCAGGGTGGACGTACGCTGGCTATAGATCGAACATAGCCGATCTAAAAATCCTGATTCATGGCGTGCTGCGGAAAGAACCGATGCCGGGATTTATGGCCCTCTTTTGGGTATAAGCTATGTCCTCGATTCTGCGGCCGGCCGATGGTTCACGTTACCCGGTGTGCATGCGAATCGAGCGCGATCAATGGATCTTGAAAAAAATCAGGACCTTCGCGAATGCATCATGAGATATATACCGTGATCCGGTTTGAACGCGTCAAATTTCACAGCGAGAATCGCTTGATCTTCTCAGCATAAATTTAGAATTCCATTATTAATAACAATTACTTTTTTATGTTTAAGTATCTTAGCAATCGAAACTCACTAAATATTTCTATTAATATAAAAGATTTGTTTGAAATTAATTGAAAAATAAAACTATTTTATTTTATTCTTACGATTGAAGAAGAAATCCGCGAAAGACTTACATTGTTTTAAGTATTTTCTCAAATAAAGATAGACAGCAGTTAAATTTTCATCCGGTGCATTAGTTCCTATTCTCATTAATTAATCTTATTCGTGTTTCTCGAAGGTTTTGTTTTAGAACATTGATGAACGTTTCTCTCGCTCTCTCTCTTTTTCTCTTTCTAAATTTTCGCTCAGCGGACATCGGTTCTAAATCCACCGGGAAATCAATCACAGTCGCCGCGGCTGGAATTGGACACCTTGTATATCCCGGTAGGATTCGCCGGCGTACAGACATCCCGAACACGGTCGAGCCTGGGCAACGGTCCGGCGCTTTTACGACGCCGATCCGCGGTGATCCTCTTCGCACACTCGACTTGTGCAATCACTCACGTTGATTTTTCTCTTCGCGTGCTCCCGGTCGCAGTTAGCCGGGCCCATCGAGCTGTTGGAGTACGTGAAAATAACGGGCTGGCGGAATGCGAGGAACTCATTTCCGAGTGTGATATTGTACGTGCTTGGCTTTCGCCTCGCGTGGCTGTAGAGGATCGGATTTGCCGATACAGGATAACAATTTTCGTTTATTATGTTAAAATTATTTTGATTTTTATTCAATTCTTTATTTCAATCTGTTATCTTTTCTTTCGTACAAAATTATCATAATATCATTATATGTACATTATATTGTAGATAATATTTATTTGCTCGTATTAGCGATAAAAATATCTGGACGATATGACTGAATTACAAAGGAACGTTGCAAACGATGGTTGCAAAATCTGTAAATGAATGAATAATGTAAAGTGGAATAACTCGTCGATGTAATAAATATATTATTTCATTTTATCTTCAATTCAACAACAAATCAGGAATTAATGCACGGGTTATATAACGCAATGCAGCTTTATACGTTATAAACGTGTTTACGATGTGTCGTTAGCACTGGAGCGGACTCGGTCTCTAATCCCATAATTTTTTAACTGTCCCCAACGAATTGTGTCCTCGAGGGACGTAACTCCGGCTCCTGAATCGGATAGATAGCAGTGGCCGCGACTTAGAGCTGCCATGACCTGATGAGCCGGGATTACATTTGATCCTTCTGGGTTTCTGTTCCCCTCGCACCTTTTACTTAGTACAGAAGTCGCTGTATGAAACGGCACGAGATATCCGGCTGTAATTCGGGAACTTCCGCGTCATTGAGAATTCCGTTCAGCTCGACCCGTGCGTTTGTTAACGCGCGCGTTATCGCCATGATTTATGAAGCGTATAAATATACCGCGCGCGCAACGAAGTAACGTATGCCACCGATATCTGCTACTACTTTGTTACTTCTACTACCTCGAACAAAATGAGCGGATCGCGTAAATTTTCCACGAGAAATGAAATATAAACACTCTGATCTTCGCTCAGTTAATTACCGGCCGACGTTAAGACGTGCGCGCTCCTGTGAATAACAAATTTATGGCCCTCCGCGCGGATGAGATCGCCCCAATTACTCTATTCGCTCGGGAAATTTGACGTTTAATCGCCGCCGGAATAAAGAAGAAAAAGAAAATGAAATGGAGACGTGAAATGAAATGGATCGTTAAGAAGATCCGTTAGACACACGGCATCGGCCATTAATTAACATAATTTGACAGATAAAGCAAATTGAAAATTAAATAAATTCATTCCTAATTTCTAAGCGTCAATCGAGCGAAGGAAGAAAAACCTAAAAACAAAATTGAATATGTAAAACTAGAAATTCGCGGGCGCATATGTGTGACAAAAACGTACGTCAATATTAAAATGCAGAATGGTTTTAGCTGATGAAAAAAATAAAACTGTTTATTTATAATAACGTGAAAATAAAATAGTAGAGAGAGAGACTAACTTCAACTACAAGTATTTACGTGTTAAAGAGATCATCACAAGATTGACTGTTAAAATACACACTTTAAACAACTCCCGCAACGTAACTTTGCAACGCAGCTACAAGAACATATAATGCGGCTAATCTGAAGAAGAGAGCAGAAGCTCATGTAAAAGAGGTGAAAATTTCCGACTCGAGTGCCGTTGGCGAGGATCGAAGATTCGAAAGTGTGTAGGAGAAGTGTTCCGAGCACACCAGGAGGAGGCCGAGGTCGTTTTGCATGAGGTTGCGAAAGCGCCGAGGAGGGTTGCCGGTGGCTCGACCGCAAACACCTCACGTACCGTCGTGTAGATTAAAGCTCGGCACTCCTCGGGCTCTTGTGTGCGTGCTGAAAACACACGGGAAATCTCGCGAGTTCACGAGAAGGGCGAATCGCGATCGCGTAGAGACGGAGGAGGGCGGAAAGCGGGTGATGGTGATGGCGAGAGGAAAAATCAACTCACGAACTTACCCGGGATCAAACACGCGCCCTATAGGGCCGGTAAAACCTGGGTCACCACTGTCGTCGGGAATAAGACGGTATTCCATCACGAGATCTCCGCCCGACTTTGCCGACTACGTCGTATTAAAAGCTCGTACGAATCGCACGTGATCGACGTCGTCGATTTCAACGATGGTCGGGATTTCCGTGCGAACACGTGAAATCCACCATTATGTAGATTTCAGCGTATTTGTTTCAGGATTCTGCCTTTTCACGACGCAATTTTATATTACGGTATCTATAATCTCGTTTGCGAAAAGAATAGTGCTCCGTTAATCCAGATATTCTAAAATATTCTGAACATGTGTTTTTTTTTCTTTTTTTTTATATATTAATGAAAATTATAGTAATTATATAATTGAGCAAAAGGAAATTTTTACCTAACGTTAAAGTTCATCTCATTCATTTATTAGACAGCTAATAAATGAAATTTGCAAAATTAATATAGCTAAAAGGATTTCGTCTTATAATACTGTCGTTATGCATATTCTATTAGACAGATATTTTATGTAATTAATGTATAATATCTAGTGGGTAACATCTTTTGGTTTTTCTCTTTCTCTGCAAGGACAAAATTTATTTTCAATTAAATAAAGAGAAAAACCATTTTCGTTCTTGCTAAACTGATAGTACTTTGAAATTCACATTAAATTACCGAATATATTATGACAACTTATTATATTTTACGAGATTTAATTTCTACATAATTAAATTAATTTATAATTCTGTCATAAAAAATGTCATTCTTAACAAAAAAATCTCAATGTCTCCTTATTATATTTATTGTTAGTTTACCATTAACTTTCGAGACGTGGAATTAAAGCAGTCCCAATTAAACGTCTCTGTCTTTCCTTCATTAAACCAATCGTGATAAACATTAAGCCCGTCTCATCGTAACGTCTCATCGCGAACTCTGCTAGCGGCAAAGAACTACTGGTATCCTGCGATGAGGATAATTTCACAGCCGTTAAACGCACAGTTTGCTTGAGAATGCTGGCATCAGGCTTTTCCCCGAAAGCATACCGCGCCAAAGAGACAAAGCCCAATTTTGCGATGAACGCAAAACGCGCGCGTATCCGTCTCTTAATTTAATAGCGCGAATTCCGGGGACTTTTATCGTTGTGATTCATCACGCATGACCGCCGTTGTCTCGCACTGTTCCTGACGCGTCACTAAATAGACACGTCTAACAAAGGGCCGCGCGATCATTGACAATGGTTGCAATTGCGATCTTTCCAAGAACGGTTCTCGCAGTTTATTATCTCACGAGTTATCGATCATCGCATTTTATCTCCTCCACATTTTCGCGAATGGCGTGGAGGGTAATAAAAGCGGAAGTTACATTGCGACTAATAATTTCAATTTTATCGTATATACGAACGGTTATTTTATTTGCCGAGGCATTAGACTGGAGGATAGTGACTCATGTGTGATTGTAAATTATAATTTAATAAGATCGATAATATTGGATCAGACGTGGCTGGAAATTATAATAAAATACTAGGAGAGAAATCGGAGCCCGGGTGCGCGCAAATAAATCGCACTCGCTGTTAATTGCAACTGCAACGAAATTGATTCCGCCAGTTTATTCGCGATTTATTCGGCGCTGTATAAAATATAGTAATTATAGGTATCGTGACATCGGTTTTAATTATCAAATTTTCCATGGCGCTCCGCCGATATTTGGGAAGCTTGCGTCGTGAGCTTGTCACTTTTAATGGGAACGCGCTCGGCAAAACCTCGCCGACAAATAAATTGCGAAATGCGTGTCTGGACCGCCAGGGGCCCCGACGTAAAACATTCGCGACGGGCGTTATTTGTAATCTGCTTATGACAAAATGTTTGATCCGGGATTCTTTGGACAATCTGTAAGGATTAACGATACGAAGCATCGCGTCACTCCGCGTGATCGATTTACTCATGGTGATGAGTTCGAGTTAGGGCAGTTTTAACGCGACGCGGCGTCGCGACGTTGGCGGCCGTAAACACGGTGAGGGTTGCGCGATATGTAATTTCGAGCCGTAAAAGAGGAGGCTTAGAAAGGGGGGTGACTTAGGCTCGCGCTGCGTTACCCTAGATCGTTATCATTTTACTGGCTGTAAACGGTCGCTGACGAATATTTAAAGATCGCAAAAATCCGTACGGACGTCAATTCAATGGCGAATCGCATGTTTCTGCATATTAATCTGCAGCAAGTAGGTAAACTTATGCATCTTTTTTTAGTGCGGCTCTTACGCGCGCGATACCAGATAATGTTATCCCTTTACGAGTAATCCACTTTACTTTGCAAATCGCGATTGTAACTTTGAT
This sequence comes from Tetramorium simillimum, assembly GCA_011636635.1. Taxonomy (NCBI): domain Eukaryota; kingdom Metazoa; phylum Arthropoda; class Insecta; order Hymenoptera; family Formicidae; genus Tetramorium; species Tetramorium simillimum. Next base: position 11,956 of record VBVQ01001611.1, read on the forward strand.
GGCTACGTTATGTATTATGGCATTCTCAAAATTTAATTAACTTCTGCTAGTATGACACGTTGTATCCGACGAGTAAAATTTGCGAACGTAACATTAGTGGTACAGCAAAGTTGGATTTAATATGCCAATTGCCACAACATTGTCAGATACATGAAACATCTTAAAAGTCTGATCAATGTTTGGGAATTTATATTCAAATAATATTCAATCTGTTATTTTTCAATATATTGTAATTATATGATTAGCCAAGAATTTATTTTTTGACATTATTTTACAGGATTAATTTTATTTAAATACTAAAAATTCATCCTCAATTATTTTTTCATATTACGTATTTTTTAAAATACGTAATTCTTTAGTGAGAATTAAAATTCATTTAATATCTGCCAGTACTTTGAAGTATGTAATATGTGTCCGAACACGAAATAAATCCGTAACTGTCTGAGAACATATATCTTAAGTAGTTAAGAGTCCGATACATTTAATTAAGTACCATAAACGAGCAGCCGCGCGGGTGCACTCGGAAAACCGTAACATTTCCGTGGCACGCCACGGAATTCCGTAGCGAGGAATCGCCGGCTCGTGCGCGCAAATTAATTCTCCGTCATAAAGCTTCCTATTAGTTGAATAGCAGCCGTCCATAGGACGACGATAAAACTTTCGCGTCGCGGGATTACGTGCGACCGACAACGTGCGCACGTGTGTCTCATTCGTGGAGAGGAAAACGCGAATCATACCCGTACGGAAGTCGCGTTAACGCTCGTAAAGAGAACTCTCTCCCATTCTCGATAGCAACGCCGGAGAACGGAAGGCCGGTATAAAGGGATGAAACAGGATGATAAAGGGACAGTAAGGGATGCCGCGCGATAGTACGGCGCGAGAAGGACGAGGCGAGAGTGTAGACGAAAACCAGAGAAATGGCCCGGCTTAATTCCCGCACGCGCACTTACGCAGCGACGCGGCGCGGAAAAAAGTGCGTCCGCCGCGCGATGGCTTGCGCGAGCTCTCCGGGATCGGGCTCGTTTCTCCCGGGATATAATGCCCCGCGAAATAGCCCCTTTAGTATGATATACGTATCACTTACGCGGCGCGATAATGAAAAGATTTGCCGGCTCTTTATGACTTCCGTGCAACGGCTAACAGGATCGTTCATTTTCCTCCCTGCTCCCCCCTACGGCATTCTCTCGCACGTTTTTCTTTCTCACGCAGATTTCCCGGATTTTCTGTTTTTCCGCATTCGACCGGCATATTATGATAAATACTTTATATATGTGTACGAATAAGTATGTTGTTGAGGCTTCTTAAATAAATAAGAAAGACCTCAAAAAGATCCAAATTTCCAATTATAAAATCAATTTCGATAGCTTCCAAATAAATATTTATTTTAGCGAATGAATTGGTATTTCAGATTCACGATAATATAGCGTTATTTATGTTTTTAATCGAAGTAATTTTCAAGTAATTTTTCACATATTTCATCGACGCTCTTTTTCACACACACACAGATATCGGAATAAAAAGAGAGAAAAAGCGAAAGAAAGGAGATGCTTTGCAAGCACGTCGTTGAAGCGGCTTTCTACGCGATGCTAGAAGTTACTAAGTGCTTCGGTAAATTATGTTACCGCGGCACAACATGATTCGATCGATCGTGCAACCGGTAAGCGGATCATTTGTGAAAGCGCCGCAGAAGTGGCTGATATACATCCGCGTCATTCTACGAAACGAGTCGCTCTCTTTCGCACCCGTGACGACTTTGTAGCGTCACTGGGGCGTTTAACAAGTCCAGGACGACGAATTGTGGGCGGTCGCGAGTGAATTAGGGCGACGTTTTAGGGAATCGAGTCGAGTAAGCGTATCAGCCGGCAGTTACGCGGATGAGCGATGCCGGGAAAACATCAGCACTTTGCTTACACCACTATTTTCTCGCATGCAGTAAATCATATTTAAAGTCTGGCTCAAAAGCTCTCTTATTCTCTTTATCTTCTTCGTTGTAATTTACGAAATCTATTGCTTCCTTGACGTGAGAGCGAGCTCGCTGTAGGTCTTAAAATCATTTTTACTTTACGGCTAGCGTTAGAATTTAATATTTATATAACTTGAATCGGAAGATAAAATACATAACAATATTTTACTTTAATTATTCAACAACTAAAGGGATATATAAAGCAGATATCCTTTATATATATTAGTATACGTAATATCTCCGGACAGTGGTTTCATACGTTCATTGATCACAATTCATCTTTTATGTATAGTATTCTGAGAGGACTTAACTTTAGATCTTATTTTATCGTAGCGTTCCTCTCTCTGTTTCTCTTTCACTGATTCTATGCTACAAAATTTATCCCCTCGTTCGCTCTTCTTCTATCTTCTGAATCCGACTCGCTCGCTCATTCTGTTTATATGCATGCGTGTGTCTATCTTTCAGCTTCGCGAATCTCCTCTCAGGGCTTACACTTTATTTCCACGACAGTCTCCTCCGTGTCTCGTGACTGCGCACGTCCCGGTAACGAGCACGCCGTACTGTCGAGAAGGAAAAAGATTGGATTCCCGAGAATTTCGAGAGAAGAATTTTTTAATACGCGTACATAAACGTTTCGCATCGAGCTGCGCGACGTTCCGACGACGTAAAAATGTTCTTTATGTGAAAGGCTTTTCGGTCACGAAATGTCGAACGAAATGCGAGCGCTCTCTGAAACCAAGAAAAACGCTAATTCCAACGGCGGATCACTCGCATACTTTTTCGCTCTTCACAAAACGCGAATTTTCCAGCGCACTGCGATTAACATGAGTAGTATCAACAATTTCATGGAGTAGGTCGTGAATACCATCGCCACATTTTATCGACACGGTGACAAGTACATGCAGCACATGTCACAAACTAGAATGTAACGATTAATGAACGTCATTTAATATTGTGCCCTACATTTAACTGTAATTCCATTTTTATGTTATATCGACATATTTATTTGATATGTCTGTTCAACAAAATAAAAAGTTAATAGTAAGATGACATTATCCTGAAAAATCAAATATAAATCTGTGCAACATTTCAAGTATTAATAAACGAAAATGGCATTTCAAGTCTTCCCGATATTACATAATCGAGCTTTCATATATTTATGGGATTGATCGATAACGGTCTATTCGCTGCACTGCAAGATGAAGCAACGTAGCAATCTCAGATCAAGCCGCGAGAAACAGAAATGGCAGAACGTAGGAATGCAGGCGGATCTTAAAAGGGTCACGATTCCTTCCGACTGTAGAGTATGCGCGTCTGAATCTTCGACGGGGAGGGGAAGAAGGAATTTTTCCAGATACTTTCGCGAGAAGAAGACGCCTCCCGTTTTGCTCGACTGCGAGAAAACCTTACGATACTTGCCATAGAGGACGAGAGGTACGATCGTTAAAAGCCGTCGTCATCTTAGCGTCCTCGTCCTCGGGGAGGATTTTCTAGCACGCTGCAGGACCCGTGAGATAGTGCAAGTTGGGATGAAATTGCACTAGTTGACTCGATATTATACCAGAGCGAAAGAAGTTTAACAAATAGATAGTTTTAAATACACAACTAAGCTCCAAGTTTTATTTACCGTTTAAGAAACTTCAAAATATTAAAAAAGAATTTAAGAAGCTAAACTAATTTGATAATCTTTAAAACTGTGTGCTTAAGATTGTGCTTAAAATTTTTCTGTCCAATACAATTACAGTTTTGATTAATCTAATTGAATTAATAATCTCCTGAAAATAATTAAATTGATGGGCTAAGGCAAAGATTTAATTTCAAGATTATTTAATAGATATAATGTCGACTGCAATCTGATTTGATCGGAAAGTAGATAAGATTGAGAACGAAAAGGAAAGGAAGAGGAAAAAATAAAATGTCTGAGCGAGAGTTTGCGAACAATTAATTATCGGAATAACTACAAACACGAGGAATCGTTTAGGCTGACATTCCGGGACATTGTTTGGCGCGGTTACACTCGGTTGGAACGCGTGTCTCCGGACACGCGGGACATAATATACGGGACAGTTACGGTCCTTGGTCCGACGTATATTATGTCCCGTGTAAGTGTACCGCTCTAGACGTCCATCGCGTAACGCCCTACGTGAACGTGCGCGAGGAATTCGCCTTGTGAAAAATGAACTCGGTTTGTCCTAAGTTAACTGACGACAACATCTAATAATCGCGGCGTATTCTCGTTCGATGATCGATTGGAAATTCCATACAAGTGCTTTACACTCGAATATTTTATGTATATATACACACATATTTTCCGTAATAATATATTGCATTTTAATAAAATTACGAATTTATTCGTCTACTCGTTCGCTAAAGTTTCAAAGCCTCATGTATAATGCGTTATACATGTATAATGCGTTACATGTAGACGTTTTAAATGGAATTTTAATTTTATATTAGTTCTTTAATTTTACATCGATATAGAGAGAGGTAAATAAGAGAATTCTATTCTCTCTTGAATATAAAGCGAGATTTCTTTTAACAGCATTTTCGCTCGGAATTCTCCGGCAACCGAGATTTTATTTTCACTCTTTTCTACGCGCACGCGACGCGAGACATGGCCGATTTATTCCTTCGTCGCTGGAATCATTCGTACGATAAATAAAATCCGCAGGAAAAAGGGTGCGCAGTATAGGCGAGAAATGACGAGTCCGCCACGGCTCGTCGCGATCTACGCGCGGTACACGTGCAAATGCGTGGCGGTGGTTTCACGCCTGTCATGTAGACGACGTTTAAATCGAGCGCAGAAAAACGCGACCCGTTTCGTAGTCTCGGGTCGGCGTGTCGGAATTTTTCACTCGCGACGCCTATTTTTCGTCGACTCTCTGCGAAATGACTCATTATCGTCGCTCAAAATAAACTACTGTGGATTTTAGTTCTCTGCACAGAGTATTTTCCATAAAATAAAATTGAAATAATGGGATATAAATTGCAGCAAAACACAAAGAGGTAGAGCGGATTGCAACGATAAAAAATATGTTGGATAATCCTAGATTAAAAGGTGTTATTTCTTTTCTGCTTTATATAATTCTAGCAATGGTACAAGTAAAGAAAGAGAATGCGACACTTTGATTAATCAGAATTAACATTAATCAATGTCGCTGCAATATGATTGACATATTTATATATGACTATCACTTTTTCACAATTAAAAAAACTCGAGGAAATGTTAACTAACGTATTAGTTTCGATTTTCTAGTTTCCGTCTGACAGATTAAACATGTCAAAAACGCGCTTTCATGGTATTCGGTGCGAAATGGCGGAAGAGCGAATCGTTTTTCCGCGGATAGAAAATGACGAGCGGAAGAACTGGCGCCTCCGATGTCGATCACAGAAATAAAGGCGAGTCTCGCTAATTGCGCTCTCGGCTTTAAACATTTTGGCCCCGAAATTTGGCCCGCGCGTGTTAGCAGCCGCCGCGCCAACGAGTTGCGTAAATATTTACGATCGTCTCGCCTTCGCGATTCTCCTCGGGGCTCGGGTGCTTCACCGTCGTTACGCGCGCTATAGGAGATCCATTTTTTCCGTATTAAAATAAAATTAAACGAAGCCTCGTGACGAGAGAAGAATGGCCCGCATGAAAAATCACCGTCCACCTCTTCGCGAAGAAAGGATATTACGGATGTTACGCTTCTTCTTGCTGGAATCGTAAATCTTTCCGCGCCACCGTTGAGTTTCGTGAGGTTTTACGAGACACCAACTGGCTGCTCTCCTCGGGGCCGACAATTTCTTTCCTAACTGATTTTCCTGTACGTTATTGGACACGACATTTATTTTTGCATCGCCAAACGCACAGAGTAGATGTATCAATGAATAATTGTTTAACTTTTAGCAATTGTATAACTTTGTAACATTTATTTCATATTGTTATTGCATTAGCTTTACAATTCGTTGTAATATTTTATTAGTCCAACCGTCACCTGGAATATTTATTATTACTTGTACTACACAATAGTTTTTTTTTACCGAAAGTCTTTCGTGCTGACGACAATTTTCCAAGCGGTATCGAGACTAACTTCTACGATCGGCGCGTCGCCAATATCCGATGGTTTCCCAATAAACTCGTACGGGTTGCGTGGTCCCATTCGTGTCAATTAGGAGCTAATTGATTTCGAGTGTAAATCTCTAATGCGCAGTAAGATTTTTCAACGGCGCACCGTTTCGATCAGGGTTTGCGGTTGCGCGGCGGGGCTGCAAGCAGAGCTTGCAGGCGAAAGCAGTTGTTCCCACTAAATTTACGACGACGAGAGGGCTAACCCTCCTTTCTTACGGCTCCTCACTCGCATTGCTCCGTTTCTCTGCCGTTAATGAGTCCCTATCGTACGGCGCCATATGTTTCCCCGGCGATACTGTTTGTTTCCTTTTTAAAGGCGGCGAAGGGGCGGAGAGGGCTTTTACGCCGGTCGTATACCTCTCGCTAGTATTCCGAATCCGCGTGTAAAATGTAACTTAACCGCGTTTACTACATACGTCCGCGGCCGGGTCCGCTATTAAATGTTCCGATTTTTTTCGGGTTTATGTTATATTCATGCGTTGACAATGGATGGATGTATAGCGGGAAATTTCATCGGCGCGCGAAATACAGATAAGCAAACAGATATCCGCTGGATATTGGCGATGATGGGAAATCGATCATTCGATTGATGCGAACGCGCTTATTGTTCGGCGAGAGCAGTGAGGCAAAAAATTTTATCGGCATACTGTCGTCATGCACAGAAACGCTGTCACCTCTTTACTGTATTGTCCAATTTTTTAATTGGTAGTGGTCGTTTCTACAGACCATAGTTTTGCAGCTAGCCGTGTTCCTTTTACTGCGCAAGAAAAGATGTTCGATTATTTATTCCAAGTAATACGTAAAGCCGTGTAAATTTTTATACGTGGGAGCGCGTATTAATACCGCAGGTCAGATGTGCTAAACAGACTAATCCTGGACCGCAATCCTTGTCGCTTTTGCAGAAGTGGCGCGGGTGTCCCTCTTGATGACTATCGCTCTTGATGTCCTCCCTTCTTCGTCTGTCTGGCAGATGTAGAGACACGATCTCTGATTCGCTCTTAAAAAGCGCACATTTTGCTTTGTTAATATTATTGCAAGATATGGGAATGTGTTAAATTCATATATCAATGGGAATCAAATTCAGAAATGCGATGTTAATACAAAAATTACTTGATTAAAGGTTTTAGAGGAATTGTAACAAGCATTGGGAGCGAATTACACTGAGCGAAATCAAATGACGCGATTACTCACGGAGTCTTTGCTTGAATCGTCCAATTCGATGACACGAATGTCCGGTTTTCCCTAATTTGGAACGACCAAGTGAGATTAACACATAATCGCTGTGTAATACTATAGCACGCACTGCGCGTTTGAACGGCAAGATTAAATCGATTCTCCGTACCTTCTTGTCGTGCCCAATGATACATGACTCGGCCGAAATGGTGTATATTAACAACGCGAAGAGAAGAAGTCGGTGCATGTTGGTTTAACAGAATTGCGACGCTTTACGACGCGCGAGCGCCCTTTATACCTAATCCCAAAGCGCTGGTTGCGAAATTGTTCCATCAACGCGCTCTTATCGTTGCATCGTTAAAGCGTTGTCGCGTACCAGCAGAAAATGGATTGCTAACGCTTCTCTTAACTCGACCGGAAATTACACAAACGTGGATTTTCCGACGTTGCGCTAAGTATCCGTGGGATTTGCCGCTCATTTTCGCGCTTATTTATCTAAATTAGAAAAAAAGAGAAGCACGTCGTAAATGTATGTCAACGTCGTGCAATTTTCTCAAGCGCGGATAGAAACGAGTCTCCGTTATCTCTCTTAATTCTACGGTTGTTCTAAAGTGTTCCAATCTTATCGCTGAAAAAGTATTTCAAACTAAAGTTCTTGTCAAAAGTTAATATATTTTTCAATCAACATTTTTTCCTGAAAATACTCGGAATAAACGTCAGTGTTCACCGCAGTATATCTGCACGATAACAATAAAAATATCTTATCGATTATTTCAAAATGCTACGACCGTGTTGCTCGTAGGCCGGCGATGTCTACGTATCCTCATTCGATTTTCGTAGTATTCCCTTAAGCGGTATATATTTTCAGTCTCTTCCCGGGTCCTCGGGAGACAGAGAGGATACTTACTGTGCATTTTCCGCGGAATGCCGCGCTACCTTCCGTAAAATAAGAAATACGAGACGCTCGTTTTCCGATGCTCGAGGAGGTCCGGTCCCACGAGTGCAGTATGCATTTTCGCGTTCTCTCGCGCGGCTGAGTGAAGGAATACGACGGCGACTTTTCATCGGAGATCGACTTTAATGACCGACGAGCTCGACAGTCGGCTGCGAACAAAGAGCGTTGGCTTTTATTTTTGCCTCCTCGGACGAAAATAACGCGCGGAAGAAGAAGAAGGACCGGAGTTACGGATATCGGGATTAAAACCTTTAATCAGCCGCGCGCCATTAACTTTGTTAGCAAGGTACATTGCGGTTATTGCGGAGCAAAAAAAGAAAGGGGGAAAGCCAGCGCGGAAAATCCGGCGAAAGAGTAAAAACTGCATCGTATGCTGAAGTACTGGCCCTTCCGTGGTTCCTTAGTCGCGAATAATTATCGCGCGCCCATTAACACTTTAACTCACGCCGTTCGCGCTTATTACGCGAATAATCAAAGATGTTTTCAGCTGCCGGCGAAATGGCCACATTAGGAAATTGCACGCTCGGCATCGCGCATATCGTTATTTTCTGCCTCGTTATCTGTCTTTGAGGGAGCTCTTTCATTCATGTCGATATATCCACGTATGCTTGCTGGGTAAATTCATGTTTGCTTCTATATGTTTGCTTCGGACGCGAGATCTTATTCTTGTTGCATCATTAATTCAGAAATGGAATATTATAGAGGAAGATTTATTACTGCGTTTTCCATAAAATGCAAACTTTCTCAAAATTTGCGATTCAATACGAATTATAATAAAATTATATAAATTAAATTAGTTGAATTATAAAAAGTTACATGTCTCTGCTATAAGAATTATTATTCAATGTTGAACAAAAGAAGTATTCCCGTGAGAAAGACCTACAGAATAAAGAAAAATTAGAAAAACCGAAAGGGCAGAAAAACTATTGCAAAACTTTCAAATTAAAAAAAATATCGCGTTGTTTACGAGGTATTTCCATTATCATTACACCACGTATGCTCTTGGGTGGTTAATTCTTAACACTATATACTTAATATAGCGAGGGAAATGCAGCTGTTTACATAGCACTGTCACTATACTGTTGGCGAAGTTGTCGCGTGAAGGAGTCCAAATTAGACGGTGTGGTAGAGTCCTCGACGGTCTGTCGACGTGACCGGAAGTCCTTTGTTCGCCTTTGTTGATTGCCGAACAACGTGGAAACTACTCATTAGCTTAGCAAATAATACTCTACCAAGTACAGCCCTAACCTTCGGGCTAAACAAACTCGCCCACCGTCACCAGTACTCCGTTTCATATCGTTATTTCACTACAGCCCTAGCATGATTTGATTTCTTAGCGATTATTGAAAAATAAAAAAAAAATGTTATTTTATCACGAATGTAAAAGCACAAAAATTAAAAAATAACAGTATGCAGCACAATAATCTCGATTCAATTTTTGAATTCGCACCGTTCTGATGTCAGGATTCTAATACGTAAAAAGTAATCCGCTTGTTCGAGCTGTAATCGGAAAAACCGTTTAGATCGGGTATACACTCAATCACAAAAGTCCAAGAAATTTAAGAATAATACGAACAAAATATTTTAATTTTACTATCCTTTATTATCATACAATATCAATACTGTTTTTAGCGGTGTCAAAGTGAATTTTAAATGAATAAGCGATGGTTATTCATGAATATCATATCTTCAATCCTACCTAAAGGATCCTATAATCTACTTTATTTGTGTACAAATGAGGGACGAGATGTTCGACAAAAGAAGCTGGTTTGTTCGAGTTGCTGACTGCTTCAGGAAAACAAATTGGAAATAGTTCAGAAGAACAAAAGCAAACAGAGCTGCGGGCTTTTCTTGGCGCTCGTTGACTCTGCGGAAAGAAATGCGCGGACCAAATTAGTTGGAACAGTCACGGTCCAGACGACAGGTTGTGAATGATGAATGAATGCTGTAGTAGGTAATACCCCAGGAAAGGTAATTTTGAACTTTTCCGCGGTAAACGGTAAGTCTAGACGTCCGTTTGTGAGAATAGTACAAGCACAAATCTCATAAACTTCAAGATATAGGGTTAAGTACTTGAGAAAGGGTAGACTACAAGCTTTCTGCTGCTGTCATGAATCTGTTTAATAATGCTAACCCAACTAATTATAACAATAACGAGTATAACAGTGCTAGATATATTTTCAACTTGAAGACTGTCCAAATATGCGCGTTTATTTTATGTAAAATAGTTTGCAGTATTTTTATAATTCTTGCATTCTTCCTCAACTATCGACCCTTCATTATTTTCAAGATAATCTTTGCAAAGATTTCATTAATTGTCATAATTAAACAAATAAAATAAATGAAAGAAAGATAATATTTTCTCATTCTTCTGAATCTTAGAAGTTTCATTTACGAAAATATTTAAGTTTTTAGACAATAATAATATCAAAATTATTAACGATATGTATTATTGTTAAAAAAAATTTTAATATAAAATTAAAAAAAAATTTTTAATGTAAAATTAAAAAAAAAATCTGAAGAAATATGGTATGTTAATTTGAGCACATTTGCTTTGCGGCCTGCTCATTTAGATATACTTTTCAAAAGCGAGTGCTAATCTTGTTAATCGCGCAGGAACGTTTTCGTGGAAGAATGGTCGAAAAAGATGAAACAACGATTTGTTTCGTTGTCACGCTAAACGGTTGACGTTGCACGCGACAGTAAATGCGAGAAAAACGAATCACAGATTCGCCGAGATCGTTTGTATATTTAGACCATGCTTTTAACATACAATGTCGTTTTTCTTTTTGCTCTTCTCTCTCTCTCTCTCTCTCTCTTTCTTATTTTTCAGTCTTAAATTGCCGAGCGTATCTTTCAAGAAAATTCAAATAGAATTAATATCGATAGCGATATTAATTCCGGCACTTTTTCACACTTTTCTTAGGTCCCACAGACTTTTGCGATCGAATGTATGTTCGATCTAAATCGGTTCATCCGATTATCGCTCGGACAAGCGGATTACTTTTTACGGATATCACATTTTTCACTTTGCGAAAAGCAAAAAATTATTTAACGCCAGTCGCAGATCGCGCTCGAGTGTGTGCATGTGTCCACGTATGGGCGAGTGGATACAACACATGAACGTTATATTCTCGAGCGCGGCGCGCTCATGCAGTATTCATTCGAAAGCGTTTAATAACCAATACCGTCGGCGGGAGAGAGCGGAATGTAATATTTTTTTATATACCTGTATATAAAAAAAGAAAAATAAAAAAACGATGAAAATCCGATATATCGGCGTGAGGTGCGCGCAAGCTCCATGGACGCTTCACGATTTGTTTTCATAGATTTTTCCTCGGACATTATCGCACATCGGGCGAATGCAATCTTTATCCGGTCCCAATCTGTTCAGCAGCGAAATAATCCGAAAATAACACGCTTCAACTTCGATCGTCGCAGCAAGATCCGACAAATTATGATTAACGATAAAATCCGACGCGCTTATTAAACGACCCGACTGATAAAAGGTCCTGCGAAATTATTCGATATCGATTTGATATATCGTACGGTAGAGGACATTAGTGATATCGATTGCACGGTACGGAATCTACCCGAACGGGACGCGTGCGTGCACGCATGCACGCGCGCGGAATCCACGGAAAAGCAGCTTAATTGAAGCGATTATCCCCTCGTTCACAAAGAGATAGCGACCAGCATTTCGTGATGCACTTACGTAACGATTAAGCCGGCGCGCACACGGCTGAAAGGATGAGTGTGTGTTTGTGTGTGTGTGTGTGTGTGTGTGTGTTCGAGACATATTGTTATCGATGGAACTAATGCGGGACGGAGATTGGTCCTGCGGTAGATACGACGTGCCCTCATCATGTTTAAAGCGGCCCTAACGTGTAACGGCCTCCTCCCAGCGTCTCGACTCTATAACGAGTGAGTAATGCTTTGTCTTATGATTGATTGAAGTAACACGGAGAAACGACGAAACTTTACGGAAAGATTTATGACGCTTAGATTAGAGCTCTGATCTGATTTATCGATATAAATTTAAATTTTTTCCTCGAATATATATGATTGAAACTAATGAGGCGTGAAACAAAAATGATAAAAAATAATTTTGTTGAGTATAGTTATAATTAATTATACTTATTTGAATCGTTATGTGTGAAACTCGAATTTTCGTAACCATTGCGCGTTCTACGATCACATCTGAGGTACATTTCTGCAACATTTTTCCCGAGAATTCCTTTAGTCAGAGATGTGCTATATGAAATCAGATCGAGCGACTTACCCTAGATTCACGGAGACCAATTCGTCTTTCCCCGTCGACGCCTTGTCGTCTTTCGGGTAGTGAACCAACCGTCTAACTGTTTCCGCCCTCGCGCCTCTCACTCACCGAAATAATATGGACTAATTTCGGCGGGCATCCCTCAGGGAGTATCCCGGGGGAGCAATAAGGGGGCTATAGAAGCGTTCGCCGAACATTGAATTCTATCCATTTGTCCGGCCGACCGGTACGCGGAGAATAGCCGCGAAACTTCTAATATCCCCATACGTCACGCGTGGACATCACTCTGACATGGCCAATCGCAGCCCTTTCTGCTGCAATCGCTACGAAAATATGTAGGGGTCATTTAACCCTTTCACTGCCGATGTATCCAGTTAGGAAACTATTTCTTTACAAACAGGATGTAGAATGCTTCCTCGATTCTTCTATATGACTAAAAGAAAGAAATTTGTTTTTGTTTTCGAGCAAGATTATTCACCGAATACGCCTGTTTGGTTCGTGGATTCCCATACATCAAATACGTCCATCGTAGGCATTATAGATACATGTATTCATGATAAATATATGACCGAGAAAGTTCGTGACTTAATCTGCAAGGGTTTCTCAATTGTATCAACTTATTCGCTGTTCGTGGATTTATGGCCTTATTCGTGTCTTGTATCAAGCCTTTTCACCTTTTGTATCGATGTCTGTACGCGCTGCGTAATAACGATATACGAGCAGTGAATTTCTGTAATGGTACAGCGAGTAGTACAGACTTTTCTCTGAAAGAGATCTTCTTTATTTCGAAAGTTGTATTCACGTATCGAAAATTGATAAATATGCGGGAGAGAGACATTAATGAGAGAAAAATATTTGCAAAAATATACAAACGTTTTCAAGAAATAATTGAATAATTGAATAGATGCATATGACAATAATATTAAGATATTCGAACTATTTCTCTCTCTCTCTCTCTCTCCTTTATTTTCTTCTTTTATAAGTTTTTTATCAAATATTTGCCTCATTTCAAAATATATCTCACTGTAAATAATATACGTAATATTTTAACGCTTGACAGGAATTTTAAAGCGTTTAATAAAAATAGATTTTTTCTCCTTTCTCTTTAAATTAATTAGACATTAAAAAATTTGATATGAATTTTCTTTTCCTTTTTAAAAAATATATCTAATCTTATTTTAATATTAATTTTTATTTAACTATTATGATTCTCCATCCAATTCGATCATTTAACGAATCGATCTCATTTCATTGAAGATTCGCAATTAGACCAGTGCGATAAAGATTTACTCCTCTTTGAAAGACTACATCCTCCTTGTAGAAACATTATGGGAATCTTCTCGCAAATCTATGGCTGAGAAGAGGCCTGAAAGCTGCATGACGGCGGATATATTTCGCTTGCGCAGCTTAAGGATACTATTCTTTCCACCGTCTAAAGCGGAAATCCTGGGCAGCGCGCTGTCGTCGAGATTCTCGAAGTGGAGTATCGTGTTCGGATATCTTTCGTGTTTTTTACGTCAAGTTGATCGCATCGCGCAGACCTCGAAAGAAAACGCAAACTCTGCCGTGAATACGAATTTTTCCATCACTGTTGAGCACTTTGGATTTACACTTTTGTAGCTGAAAAGACTACTTAAACAAAATAACTCCTTTATTCTTCCAAATGTTATACATCTTAGAGAGAGTTTGTAGAATTTTTTATAAAAAAAATATATATATTGGTTTATTCCGATTACAGGTTTTAATATGATTCAAATAATACAATATAAAGTTATTGCAAGGTTAACATTAAGATTTTAGATCGAGTTAGGAGAGAAAAAATACAGATATTTTATGAAAGTAATTTTTATAGGTATGATATTTAAGAAATCATGTACTCTGTTTCTTTCTCAGATTTAATTTGTTTACGCCGTAGAAAAATTAGAATTTCTCAACGATATATTATTTATTATTAATATGAATAAATAATACATTAAATATCTGTCTATACTGTTGATACAATTACATATCGTTTCAACAACTTTAATGATGAAAGGATTGAATCTATAATAAAATGAAATGATTACACAGAAACCACCGACGAATTTTTGCAGATAGGAAAGAGCCGCGAGGGACGATAGAATAATAAATCTTACTACTCTGCCATCCGACAGTAGAATTTTGCAGCGGGGAAGAAATTTCAACGTGACGACGACGACGACGACGACGACGACGCTTTTTCCTTCTCGATATGGGAAATGCGTCTAATGGAAGAGCGGGCGACAGACGCTCCAGAATGTCTTAAAGGCCATCGATTCGGGCGAACCTGTCGGATAACTTGGTAGTAAGACTTATCGCACGTCGTGGAACGGTTCCGAAGAGACAAGGGTCCTCCACGAGTAGGGCAGTTTGTCGAAACCCTCGGCGACAACTATCTTCTACAGCCAGTGGCTCTCTCTCTCTCTCTCTCTCTCTCTCTCTCTCTCTCTCTCTCGATAAGTAGCTTAGTAGCTCGCCCTCTCTTTCTCTTTTTTCTGTCTCTCTGTAACCGCCTCTAGTTGTCCACGTTCGGGAACAATCCCTCGGATGCACGGGAACGATCAAATTATCCTCTTTTTCCGAGACTCCTTCGGTTAGAAACGCGCCACGTCGAAATGGTTCTTTCCATCGGCACGTATGCAAGTGTTCTTCGTAGAGATAGTGGGAATCGACTGTCTCTCGCAATCTGTAGATCAAAGATAAAGCGAATATCGCGAAGAATGATTGAATCCATGTCACTTATTTTAATTGGCAGAAAATGAGGTGCGAGGACGAAGACAGAAGGCAGTAATTGTTTCTTTCGACCTCGTGATCCTGACCTATAAATTAACGGCTCTTTCGGGCCTCTCTTCTTAATTGGGCCGCGTATTAATCCCCCTCCAGGATGCGACCGCAAGGATTTATTTGCGGGACGGCACGAAGGGGAAAGAACGGCGGTGATAAGAGAGACACAGAAACGTGGAAGGACACGTGGGATTACGAGGTCTTAACTGCGCGTGCCAAAATAGACGAGGATCGCCCTTCACGCTCGGGCGTAAAGACCTTTGAGAGATAAAAAAATCCAAAAAAATCTCTATAAAAAATCTGGATTGTCTATCATCTCAATCTGTGATTTTGATTACTGATGAAAAAGTCTAATCAATTCACATCTTTCTTTAATAATCCATATACTAATAGATTTTAAATTATTATAAGCGATTATAAATAAAAAAAAAACAAAATTGATTATTCTTTAGTTCAAATAGCTTCTGCTTCAATTAGCGATGAAATTTTAAAAAATTAGCGATTAGCATAAAATTGAAAAGTGAATATCAAGAGAAAATTTTATAAAAATTCACTTTTTTATTAATTTATTTATGCGTCAATAATTTACTAAGGTTAATAATTGCGTCAATAATTTATTAAGGTATATTATTGCAGTTTGATATATGATTTAGTATGATTTTTTCAAAATAATTCCAATTTTGAATCACATTTGCAGAAATTAATCACGCGACATGATATTGATGAGATGTAATCATGCGTTCATCCGAGTTTACCGATAAATAATGTTGCACCGGATCTTGCGTTGGAACATTACTCTGGAACATTACATTAAAATACGCATTAATTGTATGTCATAATTTTTCGGCATGCCATTTGTCCCGCCGAATAACGTGCCGCGACTGAGTGAGTACACAAAGGGGGAAAGTAGACAAATTTGATCAACGGCTGCGACACCTTGACGTCCTATTCGTTTCCGGTTGTCGCGTCAGCTTGCTGGAAGCGGCTAATTAATAATAAGCGCTTAATTAAGCGAATGGATGCGCGCTTTTGTCGATTGTGCTAGCAGATACGAACGAATACCGCGTCTCTACATATACGAGAAAAGTCTATTCGAAAACGTATATTATGCAGCATTACATTGTGTGCGTGCATTTGTACAAACGGATATACGCCGCCCGGTCGCATGACAATGCAAGCTGTTACTGCAAATGCAATTATTTGTAATATTTATACTCAAAGATACGCGTACACATTTATTTGCGAATTTACGAAAAAGTAATAAATATTCAAGCGGTTAGATAAATCCGCTTCTCTTTCTCTGAATAATTCGAATTTTGCAAAAAAGTCCTAAAAGTGTTTATAGCTTTATAAAAAATATATAAAGATAGTAGGTACTTCTCTGAATCCAATTTTTTAAAATATCGTTGTTCAGATTTTTTAAGATATTATTCATCACATAAAATTTACCATAAAATATATTACTTTATATCTAAATCAGATAGAATTTACAGATAGTTATATAAAGATTTTAACGTTTCATGTATTTTAAGATAAGTGTATCAATTAGTTAGGCTGTTCGCACATCTTTTTTCGGACTAATTTTATTTTTTTTATTTCCGGAAAAGTATATTGAATAAGAAATAGACCAAAAAACGTGTCGTTGTCAACGACACGACGTTTCATCGTGAAGATTTTTGAGTGGCCCTACACGTCTCTTGTTGACTGAGGGAAGTTAAATAGGGGTGACTAGAAGAGACTGCCGTAACGATTTAGGAGTTTGCTTTGACGTACAGTTGCCTTCTGAAAGGTCTTTGTGAGTAAATATATCGCGAGCATCCACGCAGACGTCGGATAAGGGATAAACAGCCGCAGAATCCATCTTAATTTTGGAACGCGACGCTCGCAAAGTGTAGTACGCGTGTTGCGATGGAGAAAGTGAGGCGCGACTAATTGAATCACAGGAATTAGCGCGGTGGCTGCGATTTGCCGCGAGGGTGCTTTCGAAGATTAATGAAACGATCTCGTTAACGGTTGCGTTACCGAATCCCTTCAATTGTTAATGCTGTTATTGCTCTATTTGTTATCTTGCATCATATTATTTCAATCGCTATGCTCTATTGACATTATCAAGTATGCTAATAAGGATTCCTGATTTATTTTCCATTTTGTTTGGGTGCACACGTAACATTTTTACACTTACAGTCTGTTCACTAACTCGATCGATCTAACTCGGCCAAAACCACAGGCAGCTTATCGACTTCCGCTTATTACCCACAAATTCGCAATTAATGGTCGCTGGATACATGTATCTGTGTCATCTATAAACTTGCGCAGGTGCGTGCATTACGATATCGCCCTAATCGCGCGCTTTTGCGATTAGGATGGAATTTCAGGGCGTGCTTCGCGAACGTCCAGGTAGGGCGCAGGTCGTAGGTGCGCGATAATTAATAAACAAACTCATAGATATGCGATAGGACGTCCATGGGACGTCGCGTGAGATTTACAAGGGGGGCCCTTTCCCTTCGCTTATCCTTAGCTTATCGCCGATTAGAAACGCGAGTGCTCGCGCGGCGACCTTCGATCTTCGTTTCGTTCACGCGGAGTGGCCTTTTATTTTGCTACCCCCCTGGGGGTTGAGGGGTAACCCGGCAGTTACTTCGGGGTTAAAATGCTTTCGGGCGCCGACGGGCCCGAAGTGTAGGGCGAACGAAATGTCGTGCTTCGTGGTGAAAGTCTCGTTGCGTTGCGTAAAAACAAGGGTGAATTACGAGCGAAGGGTGCGTCCGTCTGGTCGTCCTCCTCTTTCCGTATCTACGAGTTTGCGTTTAGAAGCCGGATAATTCGAGCGATACATTTGAATTTGCCGCCATTACCTCGACGATCGCCCTCCCGTTTATCTTCGTCCTTCTCTCGAGGGATATTTCCATTAGGTAATTATCGCTTCAGCGGATAATCGAGTTTACACTCTTCTTGGATATCAACTGGCTTCTTCCATACGTTTTGAGATAGATTTATTTTTTATTATAGTAATTGATTTAAAAATCATAGCTAGAACGAGAATGGTACTTGTGCGTGATTCTGCAATGCTTTTGAAAGTTCAAAAACTATTTGTATATTTTTGCATTGGATAACTTTGGAAATAAAATAAAATAGAGACATCAATAAATCTGAAAAAAAATTGCAGAATGTAAAAATGCATATGGTAACGCAACTTTTTAAAGTTACATCTCTTGAGTTTTAAGCACTTTTTAAATATATTTTTCGTCTCATTTAATTATTTTTACAAAAATATGAATAGGTATTTAAAGAAGAGTATATTTATTTGAGTAATATTATTATATTAATAACTGTTCTAAAAATTGCAATCTCGTTCTTGATCATTCAAGAATAACGGCTTAGTTGATCTTTAAGCATAACTAGCACACAATTTAAGAGCTGAGGATCACCGTGGTAATTTCCACCAAACGGAAATCACAAGATCTCTCTTCCTTATCTTCCCGAGTCTTCGTGTATACGCGCGAACGTTCGCCATTACTAGAAGAGCCGTATTTCTTCGATTATCTCGTGCATGCGCATCAGGACAAGCGAAATGCAGGTTTTATCATTCGCGCCGTAATTAAAGCTCGGCCTGCAATTAGTCCCGATTAAGCGTAGAATCGGGGATTTTTCATGAAGTAGAGCGTTACAAATTGGCGCGACGTATTATTGCGTGATCCTAAAAACAAAAATCTCGTCCATCATGTAGCTTCAAGCCTGTACGTTACTTCGTGCGCATAATTTAATGATTACTTTTCTCGCTTGATTACAGGTAAGCGATGGACGTGATGGCCTACTTGTGAGAAGGAATTACACTTGTGTTCGGTCAAGTTGCAGCGACGTGATATAAATAGTGAGTCTTTTCGTACGAGTAAAAATATTTTCGCGGACGACTCGTGTAATTCCGCTTGTCTGGCTGACACACGCGCGTCTAAGGAATGGTGTGCTTCGCTAAGTTTTTGCGGCGTAACGCGATAAATTCTTCGGGGTCGGGTAAACCGCCATTTACGTAAACATGTCCGCTCGCATTCGCGCTCGTGTGTATTCCAAGCAAAGAGGATATATAATAAAACATGGTGAAGGATCGATACGCCGCGAGAAGCTAAGTGGATAACGTAATGGTCCCGGGTTAACGTAAGAGCGTCCAGGACGGTGTAATGATAGGGCGAAAGCAAATCTGTGGCACCTCGAAATGTGAATTTTCATAAAATTGATATGGCATTTAATTGTTCACAATTTATCCACATTTGTCCATAAATAATCATTTTCCACTTTACGAAAAAATTAAAAATAAAAAAAATTTCATCAGCAGCGCCCCTAAGTGAATTGTTTAAAAATTGTATATGGATTCCAATTGTTCATTATTTATCCACATTTGGCCAAGAATAATAATTTTTTTGTTCACTTTTTGTCCACAAAAAAGAAAAAAGAAAACTTAAACAAATTTCATCTTGAAAACCTCTCTAATTTTTAAAAATATTAAAAATTTTTAATTTTTTTGCATAGTGAGCAAAAGACGATTATTTATAGACAAAGATAGACAAATTAAATGTTTTGTATCAATTTCGTAAAAAAGTGCATTTTAGGGTGCTAATTTCACAGACCTGGCGAAGGCGCCGGAATTTCAGCCATTGTCTTCGGGATTCGTCTCGAATCCGTATTTTTCGAGAAGGGGAGGGAAACCGAGGGGTCGTCCAAGTTGCGCGATATCTCGTAATCGTATTTGTATAATATATCTCTGCAAGAGAAAAGCGAGCTGTCTCGCGACGAAAGAGCTCGATCTGTCGTTCTGGTGTACTTTACAATCTTGCGTACCTCGCGACGTTGTCGTCACCATCGTTTTCGATCTCGTCGACGTCGTCACGTCACGATCCCTCCTCTTCCAGCGGGGTACGACATACTTTTACGAGAATGCTCTAGCGGGGACCATAAATTTCCCGTTTTACGCCGGCCGCGTAAGCGTTCTGCCGCTATGACTTTTCTACGGCTCGCGAGACAATGCATAGACGATGATCGGGAAACAATGCCACCGCCGCGGCGTCGCACTTTTGATAACTCCGACGGTTAGGCCCTCGAGTGACTTACGGCGTAAGTTCTCGATCGCGGAAACCTCCCCGTCGCGTCCCGCGTTGCGGTGGCGCACCGTGACTCCGTGCTAAGGGGTGGTTCCGAGGGACCGTTTACGCCTTCCGCCATTTCCCCATTCCCCCTCTCCCC
>VBVQ01001612.1:0-32468 GCA_011636635.1 Tetramorium simillimum
AATCTATATTTACAGATCAATAAAGCATATATATATATATATATATATATATATATAATTTGCTGGTATTTGCATTTCTCATTATAATAATCAGAAGACATTTACCACATTATAATCTTTTCCAGTCACAGATTAGTTTGATTTATCAGGACAGATTAAATCGATATTTCGTACTCTTGATTCCACATTTAGATTCTATATTTTAATTTATTCAATAGCGAGGTCGGAGTTGACAGCGTCACGAAAGACTAGCATATTAATTATTAACATGGAGCGCGGGGTACGGGGGGATCACCGGTAACGTCGGAAATCGTGTCTTCTCTGGGATATATATTTTCGTGCTTGGTACAGTGAACTCTGGTCGGCACTATTTTCAGACGTGACCCATCATCCGTTTTCCGATAAAATCGGCTCGCTGCAGGTGACCGAATCGACAAACGCGTCGCAAACAGTACGCTTATCCATGTCTGCATGTAAATAATCCGCAATTGCGTCGTTACAAACGACACTTAGGCCGACCGACGTAGACAGATATATGCAAATGTCCGTGGAACGGTCGGGTACGTGTCTCTCCCCTGCAGCGTCCACGTTGGTCGCGATGGATATTCCAAGTTGTACTTGCAGGAAGCAGCAGGAGATTGATACGTGTGTGTGTGTGTACGTGCATGTAACGTGCGCGTACATTCAAATGGGGTTGCGACCATCCGGCTCGGAAGGGTTGGTTACCGACGGCCAGGCGACTGCTCAGGGCTGCACGTATTGTAGGATTCTGCACAATAAAACGGTCGCGAACGACCGTGGCGAATTAACTCTCGTAGAATAGAATGAAGTAACACATATAGAATAACGTTTTATTACGCCTGCGGTCCAAGATCTCTAAATAAGTGCAACAAATTGCATTATTACGTTGCAGTGCGTTACTTTGTGCTGTGGTCTGTAGAAAAATGTGAAATGCGGAAAGTTGAAATGTAAATCTGATTAACAAAGACTTGGACAATAGAGACAAAGACACTCGGAAACGTAAAGTTAATTACAATTAGTAAATTACAAATATGCAGTATTAATAGCTGAATGCATGGTCGCAGATAAAGACATAAATTGGAGTTAAATAAAAAAAAAAGTGTGCAAAATGTGTTTTTAAACGTAGTACTTTAGTACCGATAATTAGCGTACGTGCATACCTGCTCCTTCGAGGCGTCAAATTAATTTAGTAAATTAATTAGGCATAAGCCCATTGGGAATCCATTACGGATTACCCCGTGGGGTCATTGGGGCGTGCGTCTCCGCGTTCAGGGGTGAATTCACGTTGGAGTTACCCTATAGGTTGTCGCTCTTCTCGATCCTGCTGCATCATTTACTTTTTACCGAGAGAAAACTTTCGTCGTTAACAATTCAGCCGCATTGTACCGTCCGCCACGTTGAAAACCGTCGTAAATCCAGACGAAACCGTGTTTGTAGGCTAACAAGATGTTATCGCTTCTGTTAATCTTATTTATTTTGTTAATCTTACTTCAAATTATTTAGAGCGTGACTTTAGAGTCCCCAAATTTCGATTGAAGCAGTTTTTGAATAATGCCGACACAAAATGGATCGTAATGCAAAAATCGTCGCGAGTTTTATTGAATTTTCGAGCGGAAAAATAGTAATTGCGCGATGAGAGAAGTTAGCGTGCTTCGTTGTCGTATTTTTCCACAGCGATACTTAATTAAATAACCGTTGCGATAGAGTAGTTACCGAAGTGTACGTACATATTTACAGACAGGCTTTCGCGATATTGCGACTCTTTACTTCGGTGCTATCTTTACCAAGTTAATTAAATTAATACCATAAGTAGCGTGAGTCTGCGTGTACGGTATACCCGTGGGAATTTTGTTGGCAGAATTCCGGACACACACTATGCTGCGCCCAGGGACTGCCCTGTCCCTTGGTAGCCAGATTCATGCTTGAGTGCCTCGAACTCAACGTGAAAACCTTGAACTATATTACAGAGAGATGTGAACAAGTTGTTGAAATTGATGTATTCTCTTGAGAAAAAAATGTGCACCCTACTTTTCACATTTTTTTCATGTCAGTCAGACGTAAATTATTGCAATTGCACACAATTAAAATCTTATCTCTCCTTTTCTCTGTTTTATTATATCTTTTCGGTCGCATATACGCGCATCCAGCTTTTTAAAATCAAAAGATAAGAAATCTCTGCAAAGCTTGAGTCAAATTAAATGGAACACATACATATCATGCAACTGATAAATATTTTTATATTACGCTGAAAAATTCTGGTTAAAAACGGAATCAGAAAATCTTGTAGAATTGTAGAATTGATCAAATATTCTGGTTATTATAAGTTATAAAGTATTGAGATTTATTATAATAACCAGAATTTCTATTGTAATAACCAGAATATTTGATCAGGCCTACAAGATTTTTCTGATTCGTCTGTTTTTAACCAGAATTTTTTTTCAGTGTAAAAGTTATAGAAATATCTTATTACATTTAAAGTGTATTTATATTTTGTCGATGTTGCGAATGCTTAAATCTATTCTTCTGAAGACCACGTGGAATCGAAAATGAAGCTTTCATTAGCAAACGGCGTCAGTGCCGTTTACGAAATTCCACGTGCGCATTATTACAGCGGATTCCATCGCGGGCATTCGTCCCGATGCGGCGCGGCGCGGCGCGGCGCGTCGCGCCGCGGTGCGGTGCGTCAACGTCCACGAGGTCTCGGGGCCTGCCGCCACGCAGGGGTTGCAGAGTCAGTTGAACATGGGAACAGGAAAGGGGAAGGGAAGAAGAGAGAGAGAGAGAGAGAGAGAGAACGCGTGAGCAGGCGGGAGTAGCAGCGGGGGAAGGACGCCGGGCGTCGCGGCGCAGCCTGCCGCACCCAGCAAAGCGCCTGCTCCCCTTGAACCGGCAAAACGTATACCTGAGGACGACGACGCCGTAGACGCGCGTCGTCCACGCTGTTGCTAGGCGCGCTGCCGCTCCATTCTTTCCGTCCTCGTCCGATCGTCGCACCGACGCCCACCGACCGACGACGCTCCGAGTGCTCCGTCCGTCCGTCCGTCCGTCCCTTCGTTCGTTTGCCGATCCGTTCGCGACGCCGCGCGTCCACGGAACCCGGAGACCTTCGAGCGAGTCAAGGTCGCCCTTGCGTCGCGACGTCCAATTCGCGGGGATATCCGACTCGCGCGCGGCACTATTGCGTGGAAATCGACGACGCGACGCCGAACTGCTGGCTTCGAGGGAGGATCATCAAGATGTTTGCGGTGACGTGGACTTCGAGGGCGATCGGCATACGATAATCTTCGCGAACAGGTGAAGGTTAACTGGGGCAGTAAGTCTGAGGACGCGCGGAGGGTGGTCGTGAGATTGAAGAGATATCCGAAAGGGAGTGGTAGGAAGTGAAAAGGGGGAATTTTGTAAGTCATTTAAGGGTAAGGTGCTCTCGGCGAAATGATCAATTTGTCGGAAAAGAAGCTAAGAGAAGAATTAAGATTCATGCAAAAAATCTTACTTCTCGAAATTGAAATTTGTCAAATTTTTTAACTGAAAATTTGTTCGTTAATTTAAGCAAACTCAAAAAATTATCTCATAATTGAACATTTTTTAAGTAAATCTCTTCTTTCATCTTTCAATTATCTTAAAAAGAAACTTTTTAGGGAGGAGAAGTAGCAATTTCTGAAATGATAAAGTGATAAAGTTAAGCAATTTTTTTAGAACTTCACAGTTTTTCATGACTGACGATTAAATACGCGAGTAAATTTTGCAGAGGTCAATGAACCGGAAAATCTCGGGGGATCGTTTTACGTCTAGCGTCCAACACGGACGGAAGTTTGGAGGATAAAGCTCGGGGTCGTTGGTTGACGATGAGAGGTGGAAGATTTCGTAGCGCGATGTCAAGGTTGCACGACCTTGGTCCGGTCAGTGACACGAACGATGAAATTCTGTAAAATCAACCGTGTCATATGATGCACTGTGTAACTTTTTTTTATTTTTTTTTTTTATTAAGAGTAGCATATATTTTTCTTGTTTGTCTAAAATTTTTAAATTTGCCTTTTTTGCACGAGATTTTCTATTTACGCATCATTATTTACCTATATAAGTGTACCGCTAGTAAAAATCTAAAGATTATATAGAGAATGTTAATGTCTTCTTCTTTTCTTAAAGTTCTTTTATATCATAAATTTCGTGATATCGCAAATATTTGTCGGTAATATGAATAATGCACATTCATTTATTTAAAGGATAATCTTTGTGGAGTGACTCGAATTCCTTCCTGTCATTCGCAAAGCGCAATAGTCTCTCGGAGAGATTCGCGGTTACCCCTTGAATTTTTTTAACGATGCTGTAGTAGGACTTACAAGCTCTATTGGTCCAATATAGAATTCTTGCCGCAGGACAATTTCAAACTACTCGAAAGTTCAGTGGTCTGTATAGTTCCAGTTCACGTCCCTGTTTCACGATAATACCGGCTTTACGAGTTCTACGTAGGCGTAACTTTGTAAAATTTTACGAGAGTTAAATAAAACAGAAAAAGAGAGATAGAGAGCAATTTTGTCTGGCTGTCGATTTTTGAGATGCGTATATACGGAAAATTGTAAGAATTTACGTGCGAGACGGGATTATCGCAGGAAGAATCGGACAAATATCTTGTCATAGGAATAATTTAAAGATATATTGCATAGATTAGAATACAATTTTTATTTTGATAATCTATCGGTTACAGAATATTTTATATTTTAAGTGTTTAAGTGTAAGAATAGTCAATATTTTCAAAGTTTTCTCGTGAGCATCAATATTTATTCGCCCACACAAAGCGTGTAAATATTATTTCGATTCTCGCTTCTAAACATCATTTCGAGCTCAAATATATCTTGAATTCAAAATCCTTTGAGAAACCATTTAATCTAAGCAACAATATGATAATTTAATTCGTTATTGAATTAAAATTTCGTCCTAATAAACAATTACTAATTAGATAATTTAAATAATCGTCAGTTAAAATTAATTGCAACTTAAAAAGTGATTATTATTATTATACGTAATCATGTATGATTTCGTGAAAATATCAATAGTTCATTCATACAGACTTGACTCGGTATCAGATTGCACTGCGGTGGTTGCTGACTGCAGTGACTGCAGGTGAACTTAGGCGGTGTCCCGCAATTTGGGGTAGGTTAGGGTAGATATATCCGCACGCGATTCCCTTATTAATCATGAGACTTCATATGACAACGGCGAATCGTTTCTCGAGTGCCAAATATAGCTAGTAATAGCCTGTCTGAATTTCACGCGTCCGCTCATTCGAAAGATATTTACGGCGACTATCACCTTCCTTCAGGAACGATTGCATCGCATCGTAAAATTGCAACTAAAAATCTAGATCGTGCCCCATCAAATTAGCATAGCAAGGATACGCGAAATTTATCGATTTATCTCATACTATTTGCTTGAACTGCTTGTAACTTACAGTCTCACGTGTACTTATATGTGTTCTTTGAACGAATTTGTAAACTATAAAATATTTATTTAATATATTTATTTATATTATTGGTTTTATTATTGTTATTATTAACAATTGTTAGTTACAGTTGTTATTATTGTTATTATTTATATTGTTTAATATATTTATATTTGTAACGGGGGATACGAAATATGATAATATAAAATACATTTTTCCCTACAACAAGTACATTATTACAGTACATTCTTATCGTTGTCAATTTATCTTAATCGTGTCGACTACGTAGACGTGGTGGATCGTCGTATCTCTCGAAAATGCTATTACGCCCAGAGCTAACGGTCCTATATCGGTCCTAATCGGCAGAATCAGAAGAACGAGGCATCGAGAGGGTAGCTGAGGGTCGTTGATCGAAGAAGGACACGGTCCTCTAGTGCACCTGTCGCCCGACTGTTTGTGCCGAACGTATCGATTCGGCGGGACCGGCAGTACGCAGTGAACGGGGCGAACGGGGCGAAACAACGGTTTGCGAAAATAGAAGACCGGCCCGGACATTCATTTAACTCCGCCTCGTCGTGCCGGGAACGACACTGTTAATCGGCGAGTTCGCAGGACACACGGCGAGTGTCCTTTGATTTGATAAACGATTGAATCTCGTCACGGGGAGGGAACAAAAGTGCGCATTGGCAAACGTGAATGGCTGAACATTGATCGCGGGAGAACTTTCCTCAAAAACCGTCGGAGATATACGTATGTCTGCTTGGACTGTCGCACCCCCTCCCCGTTCTGGTGATTCCGTGCATTTTATCGCTGTGCCGTGTTCCACTCCGGAAAGACAGTGATAAGTGGTGGGTGATGATAAGTGGCCCGCCGTTTCGAATGAAGTGGTTTTAGGATGATGGTGGAGCGTGTCGAGGATCACCTCTTCATGTATCGACGCCCCGTCTACCGCGTCTTCCAGTACCTCGAAACTACCAAGTAAGTATATCGGCGGCGTGCATCACGTAAATTCCCATGTTAAAGGGATTTCATTGCTCGTGATATATTTATTTCGTAAAATAATTACCATAATAAGGAGAAACGGGTAATTGACGGGTTTAAATTTTAAACGATTTTGGGACGAAGGATATTATCCGATTTAATCGTCGAAATAGTGAATAGCGTGGAAAATTAACAGTGAGAAACGTCTAATTTCGAGATTAACGTTGCTTTGCTGGATTCGTCAGTTCCTGCCGAATCGAGCGGTATAAACACTTAGGGACCCTCCGATTCTTAATAGGCGTTTAAATGGGGGGAGTCTGTCTCGTTCGAGGAATAGCCCCCGCGGCAGTTTTCGTGTATAAAGGCCTTGGATGGCTCCTTCTAATCTGTGAATGAAGACGTGACAGCGGGACAGAGCTGGGACAGGTGCGTAAAGAGATAGATACGAGACAGGAGGAAGGGAAGCTAGAGGATGAAAGCGCTAGATTTCCCGTGGAGAACGTTCCTTTCGTGTTCGCCCGTTATGTCGATGGCGCTAGGTAACCATGGCAAAATCGTCGTCATCGACCGCAACTAGCTCGCAACTGCT
The DNA here is from genome assembly GCA_011636635.1 of Tetramorium simillimum. Lineage (NCBI taxonomy): Eukaryota > Metazoa > Arthropoda > Insecta > Hymenoptera > Formicidae > Tetramorium > Tetramorium simillimum. Next base: position 7,032 of record VBVQ01001612.1, read on the forward strand.
GCTAATTGACGTCATTAACATATTGTTAAAACGTTGCTTTTCGTCTAGAATTTCGCGATTCCAGAATAGCGAAATCGAAATTCTGCTTACCGACGTTGACGCAATTAAAAGATTTAATTGACGTTAAATATTAAAATGAATAATTAGAATGTCTCTTGCGATTTCGTATAGAGCTTCGAAGCGAAATTTTATATCGCGGGTTTTAAAAATTATTTTGGAAAAAAATACTTCTTTATTTAGATTACATGGTTTCATTATGGTAATAAGAACATTTGAATTGCAATTGTCAATCATTATTAACTCCAATATTTAAAATGAATTGATATTAAGTAATTGATCTCTATGAAATGGAGAATATTTCAATATCATTTGTCACAGAGTTCTATTGATATTCTATAAAAAGGATATTTTATATATGTCGTAGGCAAATAGATTATTAGGAAATCATTTTTGACTAAACAAATACTATTTGCCTACCAGACAGATGTACAGTGGCGAGCATTAATGAGGTCCGTTCTCGGTGTTTTTTTTATTTTCACTAAAAAGGAAGGCGTTAGGGAAAATAAAAAAAAACACCGAAAACGGACTTTCTTAATGCTCCCCACTATACCTGCATTTATCTAATTAAGACAGTCAAAAGCTATTTTCCTATAATAACCTATTGCCTATAACATGTACATCATGAGTATGTATTATTGCAATATATGTAAAAAGTTTTATCTCTTTCTGATCGTTTTCTTATCTTGACATATGGAAGAGATTAAAATCTATGAGAGATACGTGCGGATATGTATAAACCATATCCCGTACTTTTTGAAGTAACAAGGACGGCAAGATATTCAGAAAGGAGAATAGTTAGAAATGAGAAAAGTTCGGCCGGAATTCCTCATGGGACTTGAATAGCCGTGATATGACGAAGAACTTTCGAAGGACATCTGCGTGACACGTTCACAAGTGGCCGTTCGCAGGACGACGCAGTTTCGAACTGCGAGCAGCATCGAATTGTCATCATTCCATTTGCGCGTTGGAAACTACGGTACCTGATAATACAAACGAGAGAGCCTTATCGCGCTATTACAATATGCCATTAACGAAGATTACTTTGGTTAGTTTGTTGACGATGAGATACTCGGATTTGTTTGCTTAATTATTCGTTAATTGACGTATAAGCATGACAGAGTCGATGATAATTTTGAGGATATCAACCGATTATTATTTTAAAGAGGTTTGGAATGGTTCTATCTTTATGGCTGATGTCACGATTATTTTAATACCGCGTCGTTCTTACATTGTAAAATTCATACGTCGACCGGAGCGTCGTATTTATTTTCGTAAGATTCATCGATCCGTCAGTGGCCATTAATTTTAGAATCCAAAAAGACCGTTGTTCTTTTATCCTCGTGTCCACCACACGAGATCTTCAGATAATCCACACACAAGAACGTCGACTTTAGATTTTACAGCTTGCACGGAGGCTTAAATTAATTGCCGGCGGTGTATTGTGGCGCGTTTCAGAAATTACGCTATACTTTCTTTTTATCTCTGACATTTATTTCCTTCGCCTCGCTTCCGTTGTTGGCGGGCGAAGGTACACTCGGCTCTGCCTGTCGCGCCTCACGTTCGCCTGACATTCTTCTGGGCGACTACAAATGTCATTAAAATTTCCCGCGCTCTTATGCATGTGTACCGTGAGGAAAGATGTGCCGTCATCAGCGGCAATCGAACTGTCATCGGGCTGACGCTGCGGCTCGATGAAGAAATTGACGATGCACGTGCTGCACGCGCCACCGTTTTCTCGGCTCCTCTATTCTATCGGGATGCCGTGCCAAGCGCAAATTCCAATCTTTCTTCGCGTCTCGAGCGACTATATCCAATCCACATTATTTGTGTCCACGTACTCTCATGGTGTGTGTATGTGTGTGCGCGAGATTGCCTCGCGTCGCAAGCACCAACGTCAGCGCCGTTTGCATAAATACAGTCTTATTGAAAGAGCGCGAAAGACATTTCCCTTTCCATTCATGATGCAAATGTTAATTAAAGTATAAAATATCTTCGAGAGATATGAAATATAAAAGAGTGGCGCAAAAGCTCGATAACCATAAGATTCTCTCTAGAACGCATCACTGATAGCTTCCAACGATAATGTCTTCGCGTCGCGCCTAAACAATTGTTTTTGTCTTTTCTTTCACGTAATGACACAACTATGAGAAAGCGACGAATATACACGTTTCGCGTTATTCGCGCTTCGAACGTTCGCATTAGCTGCACCTCGTTCTAATGATGCATTGTTTCACATTGTGTTGCGTAACCGAAATAGTGACGCGTGCTCGTGAGAATCGTATCCGACGGTACTTTATACAATCGGAGAGAAAAGAATTGAATCACCTGACTTATTCTCGTTTTATTGTTTCATCACTCTTACCTAATGCCTCATGCATGCGCGTGGCAAACTTACTCTTTCATTGTATTACATATTTTTACCTCGACACAGCCGCACATCATTTCATCAGTACGTCGAAATGCTCGTTAACCCGGTTAAATTCATTAACTTCTCCCGCTCCTCGTACCGATAATTTACGGTATATCGGGATTCACCGTAGCGAATTTCTCAACGTGTGTCACGTAATCGGAATTCAGGCCGGCTTATTTAAGTGGCCCCAACCGGATTCATGTACCGTAAGAGCGAAGGATCATCGCTTTCGCTAATCGGAATCGAGACGTAAAATCCAGAAAATTTGTACACGTTTCAAAACACGCGTTGGCCATCGCTCCCAAACTCCCGTAATCCTCTCGTTTCGTTGTCGTGCCTATCGCGTATCATATTGCAAAACAGTTGTAAGTCAGGATTAAGCGCGATGCTCTCAGCGGATCGTATTTTAAGATCTCCTCCGATGGTGCACGCGGATTCTTTTACTTTCAAAGCGGCGCTACTCGCAGGCATAATTCCGATATTATCATATTTAATTAGATGAAAAAATTTGAACATTGTTGAATATTTTCTAAAAAGGATTTGCTTTTGAAACTCGCGGAAAATTGATATGCGAAGTCTGACTCTGGAAATCTCGATTCCTTCACGGAACTCAAAGAGACGCCGTAGGCGATCGATGACGGAGTTCTTATGGCGCAATGTTTCTCCCAGTATTACCGTTTGATACACGCTTCGTATCCAGGATCGTGCCGATAATCGGTTAATATATAAAGCGAATCGGCAGGTACGATGAACCTCGGAGAGACCCGCAACAACTTATTATTCCAAGGATAAGTGTACCTTCGATTGACGCGTATTTAAATTGCATTCGTACAAGAAAATATTTGAATCTTCTATAGGAAAAGTACATATATAAATATGCATGCGATAAATAACGTGATGATATGAACACGTAAAGTTCTTTATAAGCTGAAGAGTATATACTCTTCATAATATGTTATCCCTCTTTATTTCCGATAAAAAGTAGAGAAACGATGAGGAGAAAAGTTAACGACTCGAAAAATTATATTTGTGATTTTGAAATTTTCAATGTTTCCTGTTGAAAGAAATTTAACCCTCAGTTACCACAATGGGTCCGACAGACCCGAACGTATGTTGACGTTTTCAAAAATATTTTTAAATCAAAATTGTTGATATTCTAAATAAAAGATTCATTTTCCTGAGATTCTGAACTTTTATTTAAAAAAAAAAGCAATCAAAATTGGTTATTTTGACTCCGAGATATGAGCGATTGAAGGAATAGTGCATTTTGATAGTGTGGTAACTGAGGGTTAATAATGTTATGCTTTAAAAATACTTTCTAGTTTAACAGTTGTGGCAAACTTATACGCAAGTTAATAGGAAAATAATCGACTATGAGAGAGGCGTGTGATTAAAATAAATACTTCCGTCCATGAGATGTGCCGATGTTTACCGCGCATGAATTAGAATATCTCGTCAAAGACACGTTGCAGATCCGCACGTGGTGCGGCACTTCGGATCGATTCGGCCGCGCATGACTTTTAATGCCCGTTATTTCTTTGTTCTTTGACGGCCTTTCGTATCAGAGAAAAATAGAAAATTATCAAAGAAGAAAGATAATTTCGATGCATATAACTCCAATTGATCGCGATTCCAAAGTCAAGACTACATCAACATATAGTTACATCGTTCGCACGTTAGTGTTATATTAAAGTAGAACTTCTCTAGACATGTATAGGGAGACGGTCTTGTCGTTAACAAAATACGGCGACAAAATAACGCGATGAGAGACATTGATAATTTAAAAATATGTCCTGATATTTTGAAGTCAATTAACAAAATCAAATTAATGAAGATTATATCTTCCGTATATAACGTGTCTCATTAATAATAATAAAAAATTTCAAACTGCCATTATATAAAATATATACAATTATATGTAATCTACGAGTTGACCCATAAGATAAGTGAAAGATTAAGATCTATACGGGAGTACCTTCGTCGAATAATTACGCCGGCTGACGTGAGATAATAACCGTGTATAAGCCGACCGCGTTCACCGCGCTGACCACATTTAACAAACTCGGCCGCGGTCCCAAGCAGTCTACGATCGGCGTCGCGAAGCGATACCGGAATCGCAACGCGTTGTAAACACATGCCTGTGGGAATTATCAATGCGTCCCACGCGTCGCGCACGGACACATTCGCGGCAGAGAAAAAGGGAGTTCGAGAGAGGAGAATGGCAGCTTGTCTGTTCCGGCTGGTTGAGGCGATCAGTTTCTGTTCGGCTGCGAATGTGCACGCACGCACGCACGCACGCACGCACGCAACGCATCGTCGTGAACAGAAGCGAGGGGTGTTTTCGACAATTCAGATAGCAAATCGAGAAATATTGTAAGCTGTGCATTTCGTTTTCATGAGTGAGCATTATTATCTGTATCGGATTTAATTACGTCCCAGATTAATTGTGGTATTGTGATTTTGCGGAACGGAAACGCGCTATCAAGAAGAAGAAGAAGGAGAAGAATTTTAGATATATTTCTACGAATTGTGCCATTCCGCGATACGCCGTGATTTAGTCATAATGTCATTGTACGCTGACGGCAAAAACAAAGGAAAAGAATGTATATCTATATCAGCGTCGTAGTGTCGTAGTGCGTGTAAATTTATTACTGATATACTTGTTGATGAAGACATCGAAAATTGCAAATTATATAGGAAAAAATTCCACGAATTCCAAAAGAGAAATTTATTTGATCTGCTGAAGCCGTATTAATCATATCGCAGAAATTTCTTGTTAATTAAGTGAATTCTTATGCCTTGGCGGAAAAGATATTGCAACGGAAGGCATGTTTTAATTAATAGTCATCGCAAATTATGTCCTAAGTTTTTTACTTTGCTGCGATCAGTGTCGTATATCTCCGTTATGAATTCTTCAATTACTCTTGGCTTTCTCATTTTCTTACTGGTTGCGTCTATTACATCGGGAATATGTGATCTTTTCTCGGGTGGAAGGAATTCGTGTTACGAAGAAATATAAGAATAATTCAAAGAAATAGATCGCTACGTCAAGATGGAATATTTAAGTCGACTTTAATCTTTCTTAATTTTGTTGTTTTGAAAAATAGATAGACATTGAAAAAAATAAATCATTTTGTTTCTACATAAATGTTCCAACAGAAAACATTTGAACGACAGGTGATGGAAAAAATTGGAGAGTTTTAGATCAGTCAGATTATTAAATTTAATTAGGAAAGAGAAAATAATTAGTGTGCGAATCAAATGAAAAGCAAACTTGAACGCCTATTATATTGACAAACGAAAGACAGTGAGATCGTGCAGCTTTTGAAAATTATCGTGTATCGATGAGCGTGACTGAATGAATTAGACCAAGCACTCGAGGCGAGTAACTTTGATTAAAGAAGAGAAGAAAAGGGCAAAGGAAAGAAAGAAGAATTAATTGTTATAGCCGGGATGGTGCTCGGTTAATTGTGCGGAAGTTAATTGCATTTTGCAATTACCAGCATTCGGAAAATGTTGGAACTCGTGGAACGCAAAGCCAGGATCTCTTGGCCTACGTGCCGGCCTCAAAATCTCGATACCTTTGGGAAGAATCCCAAAGGGAGCGTGCTCTTGCGGCGCAGGGAGAATTGCACGCACGAGAAACGATGGAGGAAAGACAGCAAGGGCTTACTTTGCTCCCTGGGCCAGCTGAGCTGCAGCGATTCTTACAGTCCAGACACGCTGGGAACGTGGAAATTTCATAAGGTGTCTCGCACAAGGTAAAGACACGTCCGCAACGACGTTCTCATCGCGGCAAACCGTGTTTCTGATTGCCGTTCTCAGCTTTAATTACCGAACATTTCAAACAATTGCGCTTTTCTCTACATTTTCTCTCACGAAACCGATTTTCGATCAACTAAATATATAACATTGGTTAAGAGGTCATAGTCAGAATAAAAACATGATTTTTGGGAATTTTTTTTTAAGCTTTAAGGTTTCTTTCTAAAAAGGGTTTATATGTTTGAGAGACTATATTTTTATAAATCTTTTTATAACTTTTTTAATATAAAATATTAATAAATGAAAAAGATATAACCATTGTCTCGAAGGTCCTTTGAAAAAAGTTGTTTTACGGTGACCATTGCTGCTCGGATTGGATCATCTAAAATAAAAAATTTGAAAAGACTTATTTAATATATTAAATTATCTAGTTTTTGAACCAACGGTTTTGCGAAATATTGATTTAGCATTTAATAGCGGACGTTCAAGGATAAAGTTTCGATTTTTGACGAAAAAATCGCTCGTTTTTCGTAAATTAAAAAAAATTATGCATCGAAAAACAAAATTCTTTGTTCTAGTTTTTTATATCTAAAATAAGCCTGCAAAGTTTAAATTAAATCGATACAATAGTTTTTGAGATACTTGATCACCGATTTTAAAAATACAATTTCAAAAAACGCGTTAAAATTTTCAAAACAGGTATACACTTAACTAAAATGTTTATTTTTTAACTTATATAGAATCATCTATTTCAGGCCTATATACTAAGTTTTCTAAAGATATTGTAGTCTCCAAAATATCAGTGTTGTTGGTGTTGTTGACGCATTCTTTCCGAGTAACCTGCTGCGCACGGCCGTCTTAATGCGAACTGCATCCTCTGTTACTACATACCGGTGGGCATTTGGGCCACTATGTTCTCTAATGGCCTTGAGTATTTGTAATAACGTTTGCAAAAACCTTTGTTAAATACGCAGGTAGAGATGTATGCATCAAGTTTGAGTTTTTTTTTTTTTGGTCCACTTGATATAACTTTTGGACCAATTTTTTATTTACTGATACAAAGAATCTTTACTAATAATATATCTTAACGGTACATAATACATGACTTATAAATATCTACAGGTAGAAAAAGGAGCCCTGTGCCCTGAACGCAACTGCCTCACTTGTGTATCTACCTGCTCATAATGGTCGAATGTACTTTTAACGCTTATAACTCCACCAATTTTAATCGGATCCACTTGAAACTTTTAGGAAATATTCTCCAGATGTTATACGCGTTAAAAATATCAAAACCTAAAAATTGATTTTTTTTTTAAGAGTCTAAGTATGACTCCTTTATTTAACAAATAAATAATTTATCAGCCTATATAGATAGCGATTCAATTTGTATTTTAATTCTTTTCGTGGATTGAGACACAATTAAGTGTATGAACCATATTTTTTAAGCGTGATCTTCCGCGCACGTGGATGCTGTAATGATCAGACGATTCAAAAGCGCAATCGAGAAAGTAATAGTGAAAGGTAAGCTGCGTGGGCGATAGTTGCAGGTGCACAGAGGTACCAAGGCGGGTCAGGGCCGGGGTGCACCGACCCTCTTTCGCCCCTTTTTGTGTCAGCACGTCCTCGTCAATTTTTTCCTGTCTTATAGAATGAAAAGCGACAATTGCTTAAATTAGTTGTGATTTATGAACCGAGAGAACGAAATAAAAGACACTACTTGAAAAAAATGTCATTTTTCGTAGCATATAGCATAAAAATATATTTATAAATTTGTAATGTCTATTTGTAATAAATTTGTAAATTATATTGTCCCAATATTTGTAAATATTGGGACAATATAAAACATTAAGAGCACAAAGTACCGTTAGAAATTAATGAGAAAGGGAGAAAATTTGCATGAAAATGAGAAATGATTGTCAAGATTATCAAGAAGCCGAGATCAATTTTCGTTTCCGTTTCCTATCTGATATACTCCTCGACGAGAAATTATCTCACGCGATCGCAACGTTATATTAATTATTAACGTATCGCGTAAGTAGTTATTTATATCTACCTGCGCGACTTTGCGTACTCGCGGTGACGTTCTTTCCTCACGCGCAGCGCGTACTCGCGCGTAATTTGTATCACATGTCCTTTCGATAATTCTACCACCACCTACGATTCGAGATCGTAAACAAACAAGTTTCCCGTTGCACACGTGTTGCAACAATTCCCGGCTTACAATCGTACTCGCAATCGCAAACTGCGTCGTACTTATCTCGGCAACAAAATTCGTGCGAACTTTCGGTTAATTTCGCAAACCTGAACGGCCGCGAAGAGAAATCTCGCGGATGCACCGCGCTCGACTCGTCTTCCATTTTTATTATTACCATTACATTCTTTTACTCCTCGAGCGTCGCGCTACGTTTCGGTTCGAACTGCGCTTTCGTTAAAGCGTACAGAAACATAAAAATAAAACTTTTCAAGACATTTTAATCCCTCAATGTATTTAAAAGCATTTATAGAAAAACAAAGACGTGTCTCTTATTTATTTTGATCTACGCTACACATATATTTGAAGCTCAAGATCGAAAGGGGAACACTTGCGCGTGCTTCCTTGTTAGTGCAATAATATATCGGGGTGCCTCGGCTTACTCCCATAATTCTATTCGTGTAATTGCGTCCGCGATGATTTACGTACACGGCCATATCGGTTTACGGTCGCGGTCGTAATGTGGATCGGTGTAACATTACGCGAAGAATCGGGTGAACTTTCGTGCGGTACGCGCATAAATTAGTTTGGCGGCGGATAGAGCCGCAGCTCGGACTTTCAAGGGGAGTGCACGTTGCACCGCGATCCGTTTTACGATGCGTAACGTCATGTCGAAAATTGTATCTCCAAATCCGATCCACTAAACAATGAGTGCAAACCTATATCTCCGTGTCGAGACGATTTTATGTCACGCTTGAATTTTCTCGTTCGCGCGGTATCGTGAAAGTTGCTTTCATTGAGACTTTTCTGCACTTCGAAACGTGACGTTTTTTTTTTATTTTAGCGATGTACAGAGTGTCTTGAGAAGAGAGTAAACAAAGTATTAATCTTTTTTATTCATGTTGAGCTTTAATTTTCTATAAAATTGAAGAGTAAAATTTCAAAAATGGAAAAGTTTGAAGATCTTATCTCTTGGAAAATCATCTCTCAAAATTTTCTGCTTTCGACGGCGATCATATATTATCCAAAGTAAACAAAAATAAATTTAAAGCATGATCGATTCTGGCAAAGAGCTTTGCAGGCCGATCGGTGTCCTGGCCGTTGGTTCCCAGCGCAAACGCTTGGTGCCTGATCGACGGCATTCCTTAGCCGGACGTCGCTCGTAATATACATTTGCATTAATAGCCGCAATACAAACACAGTTCACGGCAATGCTCCGTGCCATTTCGATTGAGTCGACAGAACTACATTGCGAAAGTGTCTCGTTGAAAAAAAGCATTTTGTTATTACCAATTTATTCCCTTAATTATTACACCGTATAATTACGGTGACCATCCGTCTTATATTACAGAGGATAGTCTTTTCGTTTAGATCTGTGTCTTTTAGATTAATTTTTTTCTTGAAAATTCACTTTTGTCCTTTGTTTCTGAAAAGTCCTACAAAATGTCCTACATTTCCGCCTTTCGCACCTTTGTATATTTTGTGTAATATTTAAATAAAGATGTGTTTCTTTTTTTATATACATATAATTGTTTTACTTAACAAAATTTTACTTTTTTTCATATAAATATACATATACTCAGGGAAAAAATGTTAATGATACGAATAAATTTACTTTGCACTTGTTTGTGGAAGTAGGGTAGGTACTCTGGGGAAAAAAAGACAATAAACAACCCATTTTGGGGCCCACGATTAGTAATCAAATTATTTGGTTAGTGTCCCTTAAGTGAAAATTGACTTTGCGTAACTAGATTGGCTACGCAGCTAGTTGAAAGACTTGATTAATGTAACTTAAAAATCTTTGAAGTAGAAAGAATAACTACTTTCAATTTTCAGTTACGCGGAGTTAAATAACCACATAATTTGATTACTAATCGTGGGCCTCAAAATGGGTTAATTAACTGTCTTTTTTTTCCAGAGTAGCAGTGTCCTTAATTTTTCTCAAAAAAATATGGTCACCGTACGTATAATGCACGATAATTACTTAATAAAATATTCGTGCGTACTACGGACTTTGCGACGATCGGAATGATCTCGACAGTCATTGATCCGCGCGGCGGTCATCAGCCAGGCAATCCTGGCTTGATCTGTTCGATAACGGGGCGACGAGACGCGACGATCCGATTTGTCTCGCTGCATTGCTGCGGCGCTAGCGCGATTTTTCATGATTTCTTGCGACAATTCTCCGGTCACGGTAACATCTGAAAGCGTCGTTCGGTTTCGCAAGAGCGAGCTCTGTGCTGCTACGATGGCACGGTGGGGCTCGCGATTGCATTCGTTGCAGCCGCGGGACGTAACGTTCACGTATCCGACAGATCGAAACGCGAGTGTCCTTCAGGGTGAGACGAATTGTCGCGAGACTGCATGGGTCGTGCGAATTATTCTTGTCTTGGCGACTTGTATTAGAATCACACGTACCTGAAGCAACGACGGCGATGCCGTGTTTGCCTCTTTTCTTGCTGTCTGTACTTTTAGTTTATTAGTAACTTGATAAAAACCCAGTCGTTGCCACAGTATTTGATTTAATTCCAAATGAAGTAATCGAGACACTAAATCATTTTTTTCACTAATTGAGCGTTGGAATTTCCTGAAAGTCATTAGGTAGTGTTGAATTTTTTTGACTGTAAGATCTTTTTTAATCAAGAAGAGTTAGCTCTAGGAAATAATATAAAAATTCTTAAACACTGCATTTTATGTAAACGAAAAGAAATATTTACTTTTTCTGATGAGAGACATTATAATATTTCCGCAATTTTCTAAAGATTAAAGTCAACGCCGGCACGGAGAGTTGCAAACACGGAGACCCCCGGGTCTAATTTTGCTGCAACAAAAAATTTCGAAGACAAGCTTTCATGAGACACCTTGATTAATTGATCTTTACTGAGCGCGAGATCTACGCTCGTGTAACGAGCGGTCTTATGAAATAATGCATAATTAACGCGCGGGAACGTTCATTAAGTCAGGCCTTTTGTTTTCTTTTCCACGTAGCCATGAGGGGATGAGCACTGGAGCAGGAGATGGAGGTGGCGGCGGTGTCGGAGGCGTCCAGAGTAGCGGCGGTGGCAGGAACACCCCGCCACATGGCTCGCCCACCCCCATGGATAAGGCGACCTTAAAGGTCCATCTTCCCAACGGTAAGTTATTCCACCCTGAAATACCTCTCAAAGGACCCGTTGCGTTAAATGAGAAAATGAAGGGACCAGTTGACGAGACACTTCAGAACAAAGAGAATCCTCTCGCCGATCAGGATAATTATTACTTTCTTATAGTCTCGAACATGTTTGATTTCTCATTTATAAATGTTTTAGAAGGATAAAAATTACATAGATTTCTTCGTTCTTCATTGATTAATTTTTCTTACAAGATGAATAAGAACAAATTTATATTCCACCATAAAGGCCATAAAATCGAAATATTGTTTTGTGTCCATTTCTACCACGGCAGATTAACTAAAATTAACCTGCTGTGATAGAAATAGACATTAGAAGATTAAAAAAATACGCAGGCTTATCAATTCTATTGTTTGTTTCTCCATACTGCAATGCAGGTGGCTTCAACGTCGTCAAGTTCGGCGATGCAATCGACGTTAGAGGTATCATCTCTTTGGTAACTAGTCGATTAGCCGTTGGTACTAGGCATTATCGAAATCTGTATGCGATGAGGCTACATCATCCCGGTTCCGGAGAGAGTTATTGGCTGCATCAAGATACAACAATGTATCAGGTACATACACGAACACGTATATCCAGTATATCGATATATTCTGTTTCTCGCAATTTCCTCGACATCTTCGTCTTAGGTGCAAGAAAAATACGAGCGGAAGCATCCGCATTGCGAATGGAGGTACGAGCTCCGAGTGCGTTATCTTCCTCAGAACCTAAATGATCTCTACGAGAAGGACAAGGTCACGTTTTACTACTATTACGATCAGGTACGATGATATGTCAATCAATTATCGAGATGTTTAACATTTTAGAAAAAAAATTACAAATTATATTTATTTGTACATATTCAGGTGCGAAATGATTACTTGCTCGCGAACCATGCCACTCTGGATCAGGACGTTGCGGTTCAGCTCTGCTGCCTGGAAATCCGCTACTTTTTCAAGGATATGCCACAGATCGCTCTAGACAAGAAGAGCAATCTGGAATACCTGGAGCGTGAGGTAGAGTTTCTCGAAGCGACAAATCTTGCCTGCGACAATAACTTGGATTTCACAACAATATAATCTGCATATTTGCATTTATTCATTCATTCATTCATTCCTTTCTTTCGTTGTACAAAATATACATTTACGTAAATGTATGTCTCTATCTCAGGTCGGACTGCACAAATTTCTGCCGCGTTCCGTGCTGAACGGAATGAAGCCAAAGGCGCTCCGAAAATTGATACAGCAACACTTTAAAAAAGTCGCGGCGTTATCTGAACTCGAATGCATGTTTAAGTTCTTCGATCTGCTGCGGGCACACTATCGATTCGACCAGGAAAGGTTTATATGCGCCTTAGGGGTAAGCAGTAGCATATGGAGATCTAGTTTACATTTCTCTGATAAAGATAAAACGATTTTTAAGCGATAAAATGAAAAACGCATACCCATACGTAGATTTTATATTTACTTTTCGTATTTATTATACTCGATATTGCACTTACAACTTGTAATCTACTTGCAGTCTAGCTGGTCAATACCTGTAGAACTAGTCATCGGACCGGACTTAGGTATATCTTACATGGCTCATCGAGGCGGAACAGTGGTACGCATATACATCTTTTACATTATATATTTATAATGTCATTTTATATAGGTTTTTTAGAATAGAAACTTTAGCATAGCTCTACGACTAGTTTCTCGAAATAAAATTTCGATTACAGCCGACTAGGATGGCAGAATTTTCGCAAATACAGTCCATACAAACATTGGTGTCGGATTGCAAAGAACACGCGAAGGCTTGCATCAAGTTGAGAGTCGCGGGTGCCGCGGAGACTCTCAGTATCACTTGCTCCAGTCTGGATCAAGCGGAAAGTCTCGCGGATTTGATTGATGGATATTGTAGACTGGCCACAGGCAGCAATACTTCATTATGGAACAGAAAAGGTAAAAATAAAAATACTATTGTTGTTAAATATAATAAAAAAATATTAATAAATTTTATCTTTGATACTTCAATATTATTAAAAAAAATAGATATGCAATCATTTCTTTAAGAAACTAATTATTACTTTATAAAAACTTGCTCTTTATAGAAACTTGTTCTATTAATGTTAAGTATATTAAGTATCTTTATTTTGTATTCGCAAGCTGGATCATGGAAGAATTATCCCTGTCCATGCAAAGGTAAACAAACCAGAAAAGCGCCATTATATATGTTTAAATATTTAATGAGATCGATACTCTTTTACTTGCATGCACACAAAATATATTATGACTTTAATTATAGATGCACAACCACCGAAATACAGGCAAGATGGTGCCAGTAGTCCAGCGGAAAAGAACGCCGGTAAAACTGGAACTATTTTGTCCGAAGATTATGCGGAGATTGTCGACGAAGAAGGAGATTATTCGACACCAGCTAGTAAGTGTCTTTTCACGGTTCACTTTAACATAACTGTAATTGAGAATGTTTAAAGATATAATTATAATATCTTTCATTGACATATCATCAATCTGTGTTTCTTCTTATATTTTGAATATAATCTGTAAGAGACGTTCAAGTTGATTAATTTTCCTTGCAGCTCGAGATTATGAGATAGTCCGAAATCAAGTAGAATTAGGTGAAATCATAGGAGAGGGTCAATTTGGTAATGTTCATAAAGGATCATACAAAGGAAGAGATGGTCAAACTATCGCCGTCGCCGTCAAGACTTGCAAGGTCGATGCGGATCTTGCCACTGCTGAGAAATTCCTCGAAGAAGCTTGTACGAAAAATTTATATTAAATCATATATTTATTATTATAATGAAAAAACAAAGTAGATTTATAAATGTGTATAATATAGGTTCTCTCTATAGTCTTAGAATAATGATTTAAAATTTCAGATATTATGCAGCAATTTGAGCATCCGCATATTATCAGACTGATTGGAGTTTGTTCAGAGGCGCCAATTTGGCTCGTGATGGAATTAGCCAGACTCGGAGAAATGCGCGCTTATTTACAATCTAATAAACACCGTTTGGATCTTGCCACACTTCTACTGTATACCTTCCAATTGAGCACTGCCCTCTCATATCTCGAAAGCAAAAAATTCGTGCACAGGTATCTATCAAAAAACAAAATCTGCGTATTATTTCATAATTTGAACTTGTACTCTAATATTCGCAATATTTTCATTGTAGAGATATCGCTGCAAGAAATGTGCTGGTTTCGGCGCACAATTGCGTCAAGTTGGCAGATTTCGGCCTTAGTAGATGGGTGGAAGATCAGAGTTATTATACCGCGAGCAAGTGTAAGTTGCCAATTAAATGGATGGCGCCGGAAAGCATAAACTTTCGAAGATTTACAACTTCATCGGATGTTTGGATGTTCGGTTAGTTCCTTTTTTTCTAAGGCTAAACATGTTTTATGAATATTGCTTGTTTTTTTTTAAGAATCTAACCACGCCAATAACATTCAAATGTTCCAGGTGTATGTATGTGGGAAATTTTAATGTTAGGCGTAAAACCATTCCAAGGCGTGAAGAATAACGAGGTGATACGCAAGCTGGAGAACGGAGAGAGACTCGCGCTTCCCAATCACTGTCCGCCGCGATTATATTCTCTAATGTCTCAGTGTTGGAGCTACGAACCCAGCAAGAGACCGACGTTTAAAGAGATTAGAGAAACTTTACAGTGCGTATTTAAAACCTTGTAAAATTTTTAACGTTTGAAAAACTAAATTTTTATTCTAAATTATATTATATGCTCATTATAGCGAGATTTTACTAGAAGAGAAACATCAGCAGCAGGAGACTATGAGACGAGAGAATAGAAGGGTACAAGCCATGTCCTGGGGTACGTAAAAAATGATCTATAATGAGGATGGGGTAGAATTTTTAGTGAAACGCACACGTGTCATTAAATATCTCTCGACTATCTCGACTATATAAAATGATGTTACAGGTGCAGACGATGTGCCGCCACCGAAACCGTCTCGGCAACCGCAAAATACAACGGAGCAGTCGCAATTATCCGCGGCGCCGGTATCCACATACATCGTGGCGCAAAGTCCTGAGGTTCTCGCGCAACTTCTCAAGGACAACCAAGCTAGAGGGGTATGTCCCTCCGTGTACACGACACCCGCGTCTCCCTTCAACACCCTGGCGGTGCAATTTCAGGACGAGGATCAAATCCTGACCACCGCCGTTGTGTCCGACCTGCCCTTCTTCGATCCCGCGCTTTCCGAGCCGCCGTCCATCACCACGCACGACACCACCCTGTCGGGCGGTGATTCCACCCTGTCCGACACCAACCTAGACTCCCTCGATTCCTCGGACAACATTCCCCTCATGTCGAGCCTGAGCATTACAGACACGGCAGCGCAGACGCAGTCGCCCGCCGCCAACCGAAAGCAGCAGAAGGTTAAAGAGATGCAAAACTTGTATGCGGTTAGCTCGAAGGTGGTCGGTAGCATCACGGGGGACCTGTATTCCCCCGTGCAGAAATTCTCCGCGTCCAGCGCCGTTCCGCCGCCACCCGCGGCCGCGTCAGCCGCGGTCGCGGGCAACGCCTGCGGCGAGATATACGGACCGGTCACTAGTTTCACCCAGAGCTCAGCTATCGTTGGTAATCTCAGTCAAAGCGCTAGCTTAGGTGGTAATTACGGTGAGAATCCCGGCAACTTTGGTCCTAGTAGTTTGGGCAGCAGTGTTATAATACCGAATAGTAGTAGCCAGACACAATTCGCTGCGAGTGGCTCGCATGCTCTCAGTCAGTCCATTAATTACGGTAACTTTGCTGCTAACAACACGAGCCAAGTATTTGGTGGTGGTGGCGGCGGTCAGTCCACGAGTCAGAATGTTAGCGTGCAGAGTGCTGGCGGTAGTAGTAGTAGCGGTGGTGGTAGTGGCGTTATTTACTCTCGTAATATTAGCTCAGCGAATGTAGGTAGTGTCGTCTCGAGCGCGGAATGTTTGTACGGCCCGGTACTCAAGTTCCGCGCGCAGAACGCCCAGCCGCAGTTGGCCGCGACCGCGGCCGCGCCTGAGTTGAAGCCCGTTTGCACGGCGGCTGTTGGAAATTACGGCCAAGCCGGAAGAGGCACGCTGATGACGCAGAGTCTACAGTCGCAACCGATATACCCGCAGAATTATCCGCACCAACAGATCTATTCGAACATCACTCAGCCGGGACAGCAGCCTATGTATCTGCTGCAGATGCAGCACGTGCAGAATATCACGCGGCAGAATGCCGTTCCTAGCCAGGTCGCGTCCTACGCGGCGATACAGCACTCGAGCCAGCAGCAGCAGCAGCCTCAATTGACCGGCGCCAATCCCATTTATACGGCCCACGCTACATCCGTGTCGGTGGTCCAAGCTCAAAAGGTGCACATGGCAAATTATGCTCATCAGGCTCAGCCCGGGATTAGCGGCCAGTCAGCGACTTGTCAAGTGACTGGCGCGAATCAACCGGTGAGCATCGGGATAATGCAAGCTTCCTCTGTTCCGTCACATCTTGTTATGTCGTCTTCGGCGACGCAGCAGAATATCCATTCGATTCCATCCGCCTACGTGGTGGACCAACAGCAACCGAGTTCCCTTGGTCCGATCGATTATACTCAAGTGCACGTTGGCAATGTAATGACGGGCATGACAGGTGTGCCCCAGCAACACGTAGCCACTCAACCTCAGATGGCTAGCAGCGTCGCGAAGGCGACAAATATGTCGCAGATTGCGACAGGCGTCGCCAAGATCACCACCTTCGTGACACCGCAAAAGCAGGATGAGCAGTTGACGAGCTCGACCGACGGCACGCTCTCTGGCTCTCTGATCTCATCCGCTGTCAGTGACAGCACCGTGTCGTCTAGCAGCTCGATGACAGAGGAGGCACAACAAGATCAGGTTTGACCAGTTTGGCCTCCTAGGAATGTGACAAAACGCATCTTCTATACATATTGCCACGCCACGTCTTGTTTTGGTTTTTTTTATCTGGTCTGCAACACTTTCGCATCATTCTACACCTCGGTTACACAAGTCGGATGTATCATTATGTTATATTACGTGCTTCTCTGGTGTAGGCAACATACCTACGCACTGGCTCACAAATGGATCTTCTACTTTGTTGCAATGCGATCGGAGAGACTTATTTTTTAGCGGAAATCTCTTAATTTGCCATTCAGTAGGCTAATCATTTTTGCATGAAGAATGACTGTCACTGATGATGACGTATGCTATAGTAATTATTTAAACTGCATGTAGCGAGTACGCGAATGCACTACCTCTCTGTTTTAAATTTATTTTATATATCTCGAGAAATATGCGTCTCTTTAATTTTTCCTGTATATACGTGTATATTATCGAGAAACGATTGTAACATAAATCGTTGTACGAAAAATCATCCCAGATTTTATAGCACTAGAAAAAAATTTATAAATGTTGGATGAGAGAAATCACAGGTCACATTTCTAACGTAATATCATCTTTACTGTTTTAGAAAAACGTACATTCGCAACTGTTCGATAATCTGACTGACAACAGTGGCATTGACGATGAACAAAAGCTACTGGCGCAGCGGTTGTTGGAGCAACAACGACAGTCTGAAGAGGATAGCCGCTGGCTCGCAAGAGAAGAGGTATGCTAAAAGACTTCATTGTTAATTAAAATCACTCAAATTTTTATTTTTCTCGTTATGACAGAAACGCTTATCGATTGCTACGAGTGGTGATGAAAGTGCTAGTCCCCCGGTTCCACGATCAGTTACTCAATCACCGAGTCATGAACCGCATTCTGCTAATACTGGCTCTCTGGGCTCGGACAAGAGTTCCGATAAAGTAATTGTAGTAAAGGTGAATCATCTATAATGATTTTAACAATTAATCCGTTGCAACGTGAATATTTATAAATGGTTTTTTTTTTGCAGAAAATGGAACCTACACCTACTGCAGATTTAGACAGAACTAACGATAAAGTATACGACTGCACGACAAGTGTCGTTCGTGCAGTTATGTCATTATCGCAAGGTAACAATGCACTACTCGAAACAAAAAAAATATATATATATACATATAAAATAGCCAATTGACATTGTTGGAAAATTATACACCATGGTAGATTTTGTCATGCAAAAAAATGTATCAATTACAGGTGTTCAACAGAGCAAGGCTGATCAGTATTTAGAACTAGTACGTAGAGTAGGTATCGAATTACGAGCATTATTATCCTCCGTGGATGTTTTGGTAGAAATATTGCCAATATCCGCGCATCGCGAAGTAGAAATGGCGCATAAGGTATTAAGTAAAGATATGGCAGAACTAGTGACTGCTATGAAATTGGCGCAAAATTACAGTGCCACTACGTTGGACGCTGAATATCGAAAGTAATTATTATTTTTTAATTATATTAGTAAATTGATACAAGGGACATTGAGAATAATTTTGATTAACATTACGACTCTTCTTTCAGAGGAATGCTTTCTGCAGCTCATATCTTAGCCATGGACGCGAAGAATCTCTTAGATGTAATCGATTCCATCCGTATTCGTTATCCGTATGTAGACAGTCAAATTTGTCAAAGGCAAAGCGATGCTATTAGCAGAACACGGGAATCTACACCCGAGAATCGCATTCGTTCAAGTCAATCGGGCGAGCAATTGTTGAGGAGAAGTCAATCGACCGAACGACAAGGCGCGACCTTCAGACAGAGCCAAAGTGGTGACTTGTTACATAGAATGGGTCAGTCTGTAGATCGATCTTCACCGGTAAGTTAAACATCTCATTGAGATTATTATAATTCTCTCAAAATAACAGGGATAAATTGCGATTGAAATCTATCTACTGTTTAGGGAAGCCAGTCCGATCTCAATTCCGGCAGCAGCCTAGAAAGAAGACATAATATAGTAACTAATAGCCTCGAACGTAACTCAACAGCGAGAAGACAAATGGCCACTAACAGCTTAGAGAGAAAGAGACCTTCATTAACATGTAACGCAGGGCCTATGACAAATTCTGTTAATTTGCTGCCTATGGTGCCAGTTACTTGCAGTTTGGTTCAGACTGCGAATCCCGTCATACATCCGAGTCAGTCGGTTACAACGGGCGTTACTCAGACGGTGTTTACGGCTAACAGTAAAGCCACAAGTGAGACTTCGATAAATGACAGCTAACAACGAGGTGCCTTGTATTGAGGTAAGTGAAATGTGTTTCTTGGCACAAAAGAGATCGAGGCAAGATTATTAAATGCATTGATTTCAGGTCTACTTCGGATCATTGCTTAACATGTATATAAATAGACGATATATATTACCAAGTTACCCGTGTGTACACATCTACACTTCAATACTTTAACAACGGGAGATCTAGTATTTGTGCTTTTTAGCTCTTTTTAACATTTAAATATGCAGACATTTTATCTAAGCGTACTTATAGATAGGACAGTATTCATTAATTATAATAATAGAATAGGACGTTTTTATCACTAGAGAATTTAAGTCACAGCTATAATGAAATCACAACTCCAAAGGATTTAGGATTATCGTTACTATTTGTTATACAATGACGACACGTACGAGGTGATGCTAAGTTACGTTTTACCATAAAAATAGGAACGCCATTTATTAAATTTAACGTCAACGTCATGAATATTATTAAATGAGATAAAAGTCTCAAATTTTATTCATACTGTTCATATTTATTCTAGTATCGCACATTCTAGTATTCGCGTTTGAAAAATTTCTTGATTTTAATCCTGCGTCATCTCGTATAATTGATAATGTATACATACATACAAATATTTCAGAGGTATGTATGTATATAGTTATAAATATATAAACGAACAAAAAATATTTTCTCTCTTCGAATATTGCGCGAGAATAATTTCCTGTAGGACATAATCGATGTTGTTTTTAACGCGAGTTCATAATTTCATAGTCTATTTCCTATCTAGAAATATGGGCAGTAATTATATAATGTAAAAAGAGGGACTGAATGTGTGTTATTTCTATTAAATAATTATTTAACGGTCTATGCTAATTTGCGACATTTATATACAAAATATTTTATAAAGCAAAAACCATTTTTCAGCGACGAGGCAGTTCCTACAAAATATTTTTAGGAAGTTCCACTTTTGCATAAGTATACCGTTAATAGCTCGTCAATGCAATTTGCAGCGATATATTCATACGTATTTATGCATTTACAAAATCCGCGATCGAATACTTTGTAGATAAAAAAAAGTATTCCATTTTTACACATGTGCTTTTTGTATTCCTGGGGAAATTCGTCTGAGGAATATCTGTGAGAAATGTTTTTAGCATTTTGACACATTATAATCGTCGTACTGATGCATCTGATCCATATATTGTTACAATTGGCATGAACGTGAAGTATTTGTAGTTTGCGAGTTGTAAATTTGATATTTTAAATGGTATGTGGCTTTAAAGATTCATGTGCCAAGATGTGCTTATACGCTCGAAAGAAACGAATATATTTGTGTGTTGTAAATTTCCTGTCAAAGGAGCTGCTATCCCAGGAATCAGGAAATAATGAATATTTATAATTATTGATGGTGCTTTTTTATTTGAAAAACTTACACTTTTTTAATTTAAATATATTTGAGAACATTTATAACACTATACATGAAAAAAAGACAGTATATGTAACTGATGTTAAATCAACATCAATTTCGTCATTATATGTTATAATGTAATGATATACAGACATTTTATTATAGAAGTCTTTTTTATCATTTGCAAATATTAAATTAAAAATTATTTATGAGAATTTCTAGACCTCACCCGTTATACCACTCACGCTGATATTTCATCTACGATAATAAAAATAATATAATTATAAAAAATATAATTATATATATTATATGTATTATAATATATTATAATTATATATTGTGTATAATGTATATTATACGCAATGTCTGTAGTTTGGTATCAAAACTGATACAGCAGTTTTAGCACATGAAAAGTAAAAAATCTAGTAAACTATGTCCGAACGGTTTCGGACATGTTTATTAGACATTTTCGACTTATTTTCATATGCTAAAACCGTTGTATAATTTTGATACTGAGTTCACAAAAACATTCTATTATAGTGTATTATAATATATAATACAAAATATCAAAGAAAGACAACAGCAAATACTAAGGTGATATAACAGAAAAGATTCGAATTTTATTTTTCTTTTCTCTTTTTTTATTATATATAAAAGTAGGACCATTTTTTCGATATTTTTTACAAATATTAATGTGCATGATTTGTGTATTTTTACGAAATTTTCTAGTAATATTCATAACTAAACTTAAATTCATTCTTTCCTTCCTATGACATGTCTTTATGTAAGTTTTATTATTCGATACACATAATAAATTCTGCTGAGATAAAATCGAATTTAAGAATGATGATCTATGAATTATCTAATTCACTTTTTCTGAAGCATATTCAATTTTATAATTATAATTATTAATAGTTTGTCAGATATTAAAGAGAAAGTTGATAAAATGCTTCTATAATAAAATTTTATAGTGAATGGGATAACGGAAGTTATTTATGATTAATAAAATTGATAATTATCGTCTAATTTGATGGATGAGTGATAAAAACAATACTTCACTGATAATATCGCTGTTACATCGGTGAATAAATGAAAAAATTAAATTATAAAATTTTATTTCATCTTAAAAATATTTATAAATTGTGCAAATGTAACTATATATATATGACAAGCTAAATAAATGACGCGAATCATTTTAATAATACAGACAATTCTGCAACATTGTTCTGACATATACTTAATCAATAACACATGTATCAATATTTATTGTAAGACAATTGAATGCATACCACAAATGTAGACACTATATCACTTGCCATGTTTCGATCCATAATATTTTATCCCATTTTTTGTTGAACATCTGGCATACTTCGTTAAAAGTGCATTAACATTTACTGTATCTTTTGTAAAACGCCTAAAAGAAACGATTACATAAGACTTAAAGTAATAATAATATGTATTCTTTTCACTTACGTAATATAAGGTGTTATCTCTTCAACAGTCCATTTAGTTTTTATTTGAAAAAGTTCATTAAGTCTATTGTGAATGTTATTCGGTAAGTCAGCCTCCGGACAAGATACGATTTCTTTTTGCATTTTTGAAGTATTATATGTTATGAGGGCGGATCCACATAAATATTCTATTCTTGGCTGCATTTCTGAAACATAGAGAAATTAGAAGTTTACACCCACGTACAGTTACCTTTCAGACTTATTAATTCCGTACTTTCAGGTGTTCCAATGTTCCATGTTTCCATGAATTCCTTGAATTCAGTGACAGGAGAGGCAGCAAGAAGAACCTTTGCTATCGTTTTACAACATTTTTCTTCGTTATACCTTTTCAAAACATATTTAAAGCATGTAAATTTTTAGTCATAAAATTTTCCCATTAATCACTATAAAATTTGTTAATAATGTACATACGTGTACAATGGCGTACCATCATCTTTCGTCTTTGTGCTTTCTTCTGTATATCTTTTGAATATAGCCTCAAACACTGGTTTATGAATAAGCTCCTTTAAACATTCGTATGTACTCTCTTTATCTACTTCATCAAGTTCCCAAGACTGTTCTCCAATATAATCCAACATCAAATTCAAGCTTCTTGCTTCTACGTCAAATGATATGAGACGCAACGAACCTTAATATAAAAGTTTCAAGTTAGATGATACCATTTGCATGACAATAATTTGATGTACACAACAAAAATAATTTTTATTACATACCATCTATGTCAGCTATTAAGAAATCTGACAGAGCTTGTTTTAACTCATAATCACTGGCCTGTAACTCATTTTGTAATCTTTCCCAACTGTATAATGTCTTCTGATCTATTGTAGATTCATATTCTAATCCATTGAAGGATGACGACGTAAGTAGAGTAGACAATGTTGCCAGATCAGGTTTGGTTTCTTTCACCTTGCCAAACATACAATATTCAAAGAGATTCGAATCATATACTTTCTATTATTCAATATTTTAGATACATGGGCTTAGTATACACCATAAACGTGTTTAATACTCATTAAGTACTAAGTTTTAATTAATCAACTACAGACTAAATACTATTAATAAGAACTATTTGATACGAGCGGTATTAAACACGTGGTGTAGAGCTTTGCAATTATAGGTGTACATAGTATGAAGTACCTCATAGTACGAGTTAAATATTTTCTTTACGTTATGTCTCTCTATAGTTCTCTCAGCAGTTACTTCTCCGACACCTGTTGCCTTGCCCAGCTTCAAGTTTGGCACCAACAACCACGAATTGGATATCTCTGCCTCTCTGACCTCATAGGTGCGAGTTTGTGTGCACAGCTTAGCGTTGTCATGTTTGTTACCACGAAATGATATTCTAGCGTCACAAAAATATTTATAATCACTTTACTCTGCAGAATAAGACGTGTAACGTTAATGTTCAAAAAGACTTTCACGTGGATTTACTTTTTTCGAAACGATACGTGCAAGCAAGATTGTCAAAGAACTTACGCGTCTCCCTCGCTCAATGCCTCTAATATGTGCTTGTCTATTTCCAATAATATCAAGTCATCGCGCTGATGATCTTGCATGGGATATAAACATTGTGTCACGGGGTTTAAATCGGACTCTTTAATTGTAGCCAATTCCAAAATCTCGCAGACCGTCTCCTTCGTACGAACGTTTCTTGAAGAGGAAGAGACCGCGTGTAGAATTAATATCAACAAGATACAAAAAAATTTAAGATTTCTATTAACGAATAATTACCCTTTGTCAGATTCCATATTGACTTTAGTCTTCTCCTTTCATTTCTCCGTTGACAATCTTTGTCTTTTTCAGGTGTACGATTTTGAACCTGTTTTGAACCCCACGTGTGATATATCTTCAAGTATTCTCCCGCCAAATTTTACGCGGAGCACGGTCTAAGTTATAAAGACTAGAGATAGGAGACCGATCTAGTTTGACCACCGCGTTGTCCACTTGCAGACGAACGCACCTTCTTCTTCTTTCTATTAATGGCACCCGGTTCCTAGGTCGGAACACGATACGGCCAAATACAAAATCAAATTGGTTGAACAAAATCGGTTGATTGCATTAGCAATTTTCAAAAATTTTCCTTTGCGACGGAACACACGTCCGAACATGTTCAGTATTTTAAAGCGACTTCAGATGAACGCACCATCTCTAGGCTTTCTATTGGTCTTTTAATTCAAGCCCCCCCCCCCGATAGAATGGTGCGTTCATCTACACTACGGTGCACCTCAACGGACTCGATTACGAAACAACAGTGTGTACGTACCTTAATAGTTTACGACTTTATTAAATCCGGCTTTAATGTTCCGCCACCGCCATCTGAGTGATCCGAGTCCACAATCACGATTTCCAGCGCTCAGTGGCCGGATTAATTGGCTGAACGTTGGTCGTCATCTGTCGTCACCGTCGTTGGAAAGTGCATGCAAGTGCATGGTACGAGATAACCTCGCTCTCGCTCGTCCGCACGCGAAGAAGCACACGCAATGACGGAGGTAGTGGTGGCCACCGACGAGGAGCAGTTACTCTCCCGGATCTCTAACCTCATCGCCCGCGCCGCCGACGACGCGATCTCGCGCGACGATCGGATCTTTCGTTTCGGCGTATCAGGTGATCCTTCGCCCATTGAATTTTTTTATACACGTTTTTCTTTTGTCGCACGCGCCAGTCGCCGCGCTTCGTCGAATTTTTCCTCTTCGATCATTTTGACCTTCTCCACGTTCCTTAATTACGATAAGACGATCAGACGCTCTAATCACGCGAGAATGACTCTTCGGTTTTTCAGTTTCGCTTAAAGTCACGTACTCTTGTCTCTTATAC
>VBVQ01001613.1:0-32478 GCA_011636635.1 Tetramorium simillimum
TTATAATAGGAATTCTGGTTATTATAAGTTATAAAGTATTGAGTTTTATTATAATAACCAGAATATTTGATCAATCCTGCAAGATTTTCCGATTCGTCCGTTTCTAATCCGAATTTTTTCTCGGTGAAGTTATAAAATATTGAGTTCTATTATAATGAACAGAATTTCTATTTCATAATAGTCAGAAAATTTGATCAATTCCTAAGATTTTCTGATTTTAACGATTTAAGATCCGTTTTTAACCAGGTTTTCTTTTCAGTGATCCTTTCGTCAAGAAGTGCGCTCTTCCCGAAGATTCTCCGCGCATTTATCGCCACGAATATCGGCGATCGCGGTAGAGAGCTGTTTATAGTAAATCTCGGTGTCGATTTCCGGCTTTTGAAAATCGTAATGGGCCATTCCCTCTGCGTGCCTTCAGCACAGCATTGAGTTACAACTCGAATTTACCGAAGACACTTCCATTAATCCGGGACACTTATTTATCTTAAATTTATCACCGCCGCACAAGCGCGACGGCGTAACAAATGCAGCGACGTCTCGATTCTATCCGTTTACCGGATCCTCTCTCGAAGGATGCCAGCGCGGCGGATGATATACGGTGCAGCGGGATACATAAACGACCATTAGCCCGGCGTTTAATTAGCGCGCGGATAATTATCCGCGACAGGGGCCGCGGGACTCGTCCCGGCTCGTAATACAAAACGCATGGAAAACGAGACGTGCTCGCACGAAATTCGCCGGCTTTTGCGATCGGTCATCCTCTTCCTTCCTCTCTCCTTTCTTTTTTCTTTTTCCTTTTTTCTTTTTCTTCCTTTTTTTCGACATCGATCGCCGCGCTTTTCGCTGCGTCATTTGCCACGGCAGCGCGATTTCTATCGATAACTCGTTAGGCTCGTCGTCGCTCTTATCATCCTCTCAATCTTCAGTGGTAAAATGACGATCGCGCGCAGCGTACTCGATATACCGACGGCAATAATAGATAATCTCACATTGAAATTAATGAAAACCCGGCAAATCATTACTCTCATCCTTGACTCTCGCGTCCTACCGTGAATTATAGCGTGTGTATAATTGCATAGCGCGTAAGTCATCTTTAGCGCTATTTTCTCGTTAGAGATTTTATTTCGCTGAATAGAACCAATCAGGCGGATCAGTTTTGATTTCTAAGCGACTGAAAATAATAGGCACCTCAGAATCTGAGTTTCAGAAGAATACGAACGTAGTTAGCGAAGCCTTATCTCTAATTCAATTCCTATGTTAAATTTGTTTCGATAGATTTATAATAAACGAGGAGAAGGTCGTTCAATTTTTGACACTCCTATCGTAAAAAATGCATCTCGTCGGAATCCTTATTGATGAAAAAATTCAATTATTTTTATTTCATCTCTTTGAAAATGAAAAGCTTCAACCTGCGTGTCGGAACAGGCTTAAAATTAAAAAAAAAAAAAATTTATAAAATTGCAGGAAATCTAATAAAAGTCGTCTCATTATTCAGCGGTAATAACTATAATTTCGGTTACGTAAAGCAATAATTGTGACAGGAAAGTGACACTCTTTCTTCCCCAACGACATCGCGAACTACACGCGGTGTTGATTTTTGCGCGCATTTGCATTCAGACGTTTTTCGGGGCCTTTACGTAAGCACGACATCCCATCCCGGGTGCGTTTAGGCCTTAATTAGCCGCCGATACGTAACCGGTGGGCCCGATATACGTACACGCATCGGCGTAAACACGTTTTACGACCAGGCGGAGAAAGTCGGTTACATATATATATTTAATAAAACGCCATGTTTCGCGGCCGGCTCGTCGTCGGAAGCGGTAAAACCGTCGCCGATGTCAGGACTCGCGCTGGGGAGACCGTCCGTTTTTCAGCACCTCCCTCCCCTTTCTCCTCCCCCTGGGGCAAGGGCGTAATCTTCCTCCGATATCTTAAGTGCGTCGACGTATTTATGGGCCCGCGAAGGGAATGCGTCGCTCGCGTCGTGCCGGTCGCGTTATCACCGGCGCATCTTGTAATTGCGTCCGCCGTCGTGTAAACGTCCCCCGAGAAATCGGCGACGGCAGGCTGCGATAACGGGAGCAAGAAAGGGCGGCTCTACTTTCCACCGGGGAGACATATCTCGATGGTATCGGGGGATCGGCGGAAAAATGGGATCGCGTCGCTAATGGAGTTCGGTTAAAATCGATCCTGAGATCCAGCGCGGCAATCGTGACGTTTACATTTCCGATCCGCTAATTGTATCGATTTGAATAACGAGCGTTAATAGCGATCGCGGTCATTTGTCAGCCCTCTTACTCAATCAGGACGCCGATTTGGAAAATAAATTAATTTACGAACGAGCGAGATCGCGAACGAGAGCCGACGGTACTCCCGTACGGCGCGGACTGGTTCGAGCCGGGCTTCCTTTTATATCTACTCTCCGCGCGCGTATTTTTCCCGGCGTTTATTTTCGTTTAATTAATTTATCACTTGGAAGTTTATGAGAAACTATTTGCACGTTAAAATCAGCCACAAACGGTCTTGCGCCTCGTTTCTCTCATTCTGCTTCTCCCCGTAACGTTAATTTACTTGTTTTCCAAACGGATACCTCGCAGCATTTTACGTAAGATATCTGATAATAACGTGAATGTCGGTTTATTAGTCTACACATGTTATCCTCTACTTTCTTGCCGGTTAACTTTATTTTTCATTACGTCCCGTATATGACTGGACATATCTCGATACGTATCGGAATACCGACACCGCGCTGTCCGCACTGTCAATACACAGTATCCCTGATATCCCCGCGGATACTAATCTTCGCTCCATCATATGTCTCTGTGTAATTGCTGTGTGTAAAAAAAAAAAGGAGAAATAAATCACGCGACAGCTAACGGCGCATCATCGCGCTCCTTTTTTTGCCCGATTTCGTTACGTGACATCGTTTCTCTCTCCTTCTCTCTCTCTCTCTTTCTGTGTCGGTATCAAAGAGCCGATCAGCAATAGCCGATCGGCGATCACGATCGGACCGATCGCGGCGGATCGGCCGATCGACGCGTTAACGTCGTCACGTTATTAGCGGCCGCGCTAAACGGCTAATCACGCGCTCGGGCGCACGAGCGCGCGGAACGATTTTTGCGCGATCGGCAGAAGATCTTTTCGCCGATCATCGTCGCCCCTCGCGCGCTTCGCTTCGCCACTTTGCCCCGGCAACGCCGCCGCCGCCGCCGAAGACGCATAGCCTAGAAAGTCCGAGGAAACGTGAGCGCGAGAGCCGCCGAGAGGAGAGAGACTTTTACGCGATCGCTATCGCGCCGACCTAATAACAACAATTTCGTCAAAACCAATAGTCGGCGATGATCGACCGAGCAATCTTCTCTCTCTCGGACGAGTTTCTAAAAGCCGATTCTTCGCCGCCGCCGTGCGATCGATCGAGCCCCTCCGATCGAGCGGACGCGATCCCCGTTGCCTTCGATAATTCCGTTGGCGGATTCCGTCGAATAAGCGCAATCCTTTCCTCGGACCCTTCCGGATCCTCGGCGGAAAGAAGGAATGTGTGCCCGTTGGACGCGTGTAGGGTAAGGGGATCAAATTTGGATCAGATTTTGAAAAACTTTCTTTTCCTTGCTATTAGCTGGTCTATAATAATTTTGTTTAACATAGTAATGTTGTTAACCCTTTGAGTCCCAAATGGCAAAGATCTTTGCCATTTAGGACTTTGCCCAGAGTCCCACAAAATGACAAATCTTTGCCGTGAAACTTTTAAATTTTTACAGCAAATTCGTAATCAGCCGTCCAAAAACCTCCATATACGAATTTTCAGCGAAATCGAATGAATTTTCATTTTTGGCACTTTGGGCCCATTTTATGAATTTGGCGTGGGACTCAAAGGGTTAGTACTATCCTCTATAAAATTCAAAAGTGTTAAATTTAACCAGTTTCGTCTAATGCCCGAATCACGCTAGCGACTCGCGATCGCGATTGCGATTGCGTTTGCGTCTCTTAACCAATCGGAAAAGAGCTTGTGACCAGCAGTTCTTTTCTAATTGGTGAAGAGAGGCAAACGCAATCGCAATTTATCCTATATCCTATGTCCTAATATCCTTTTGAGACATTTATATCCTTTTCTACAAAATTGTGTAAAAATACTTGCAGTGAATTGAAGACAAAAAATAAAATTTCTTAGGTTAAAAAGACATTATGATTGGGCCGCCACATTTGCTGTCATTTATGTGCCTTATTTTTTTTCTTAACTAAGCAGAAATAAAAGACTTTCGATGTTTTTCATAATAGCGACAATGTAGAAGAAAGTCATTAACGTACAATGGAACAAAATTTAACCGTATAGTTTAAAAATATCGTTCATTAGCGATTTAAAAATTTTTTAATCCGGATTTATCTGATTCGAATTAGAATCTATTCTACCCTAACCATAATTAATTGCGTGCATTTCGTTACGGCCGCGTTTCGCCTTTTTACGGAGCGCTTATCAAATAAGGAAGCGATGGAAATGATAATCTCTCTCTTCTGCGGTTCCCGATTGAATCTTTTTATTACGCCATCACCTCGCACGTGCTACGTTTAGAAAATGTTTAGAAAAGGATTCATGTTTTGCAAAAGAGACACATACAAACATATATATATATTTACTGCTCGCAAAAAAAAAAAAAAAAAAACATCGAAGAATTGAACCCCGGCGCGGATCATTATGCGACTAATTAAGAGTTCATATAAGCGACGGGCCGCGACATGCCCGCGGCTCGACAATGTCCGAAATTCCTCGTCGAGAGATTCAAAGGACCGGCGGCCCGATTAATCACGCGATGCACCGTTCCGGGTGTATTGTGCGAGAGCGTCGAATAAAAGGACTCGCTTTCTCCGATTCGGCTATTCGGCGACTAGCGACTGCTCACGCAGGACGGCCACGCGGGACCCCGTGTTGAATTTGAATGCGTAATTGATCTCCGCCTTTTTGATCGCGAGAGGAGAGCCCGGTCCCGGGCTGGGGTGTCTGGCGTTGGCGCTTCGCTGGAATCGGAACGCATAGAAAAGAATAGGGAGAAGAATGGTCGGAACGGTGAACGGTGCGATGTCTTTGTGTGCGTACAGGGTGTCCCAGAATCGTCGGAATGTGTCCTTTTAATGTCGTACGGAGTCGATGATTTTGAATTTGAAAACGATCTTTCTTCAATAGAAATGTCGAGGCGGTTTGTAATTTTTATGAATGAAATGTCGGTTTGTAGCAAAGAATTTTCAAATAATTTTTAAAAAGGCAAAGCATACGTAAGTGAAAAAATTCAATAAAATGATTTCTGAATGAGCAGTCATTTAATCTGTCGAATCTTGAAAGAATAAAATTTATCTTCATTTTAATCCATGAATACGGAACTCGATTAATAATACCTTCTTTCAATTTGTATCCCACTTTTACATAGCACCGCGAATCACCGTGTTCCGTTAACTGATCGTAATTAATTCGAGTTATCGTAAATATTGTTGCGCGAATGCAGCGAGGAACAATAACGATGAAACGAGGCGGAAGAAAGAAGGATTCGAAAGCGACGATGTACCTCGACATTTCCGTTGAAGGAAGACCGATTGCAAATCGACCGCGATCGGTCGTCGTAAAGGGAACATTCTACACGATTTCGGAGCACCCTGTGTGTATCGAGTCAGTAAAGTGTGACCGTCGCCGTTGTCGTTGTCGATGCCTCCTTGGTTTTCGATTGTTCGGGCTAGCTCGTGCTTGATATCGGGGCCCCGCGCGAAACGACGCACAATGGGGCCCCGTTGTGTCGTCGTCGTTACCGTGCTTGCCTCCGCCATTACCGTTCTCATTGTTATCATTGTTATTGTTATTATCGCTAGCTAGCCGCTATTAACGATTGAAATCGGCCCCGGTTAGATAGTCACCGAGTCATTGCCTTCGCATTGGCGGCGAAATTCAATCGACCTCTCCTCGTCTGGAGAGAAATTAATTACTCCCACGATTAATCTGAATGCTTGAATAAGGACAAACTTCAAAGAGGATATTAATGAATGAAATTTATCAAAACATTTATATAGGAGGTTTTATGCGCCACAATGATATAATTTTTATCGTGTATTAATACAAATATCTCTTCTGTTATAAAATATTCGAGCTATTTGGAAAATGTTACGTGTCATTTTTCTAGCGGAAGCATTCGATTTCTTTCAACGAGAAAATTTGCAAGCTTGGGAAATTTAATTAAGATGTGTAATTTATCGTTACGTTAAAATAGATAAAGTAATGTTTCTATTTGAAAGTGGAACGGCGCCAATGGGGAGGATGGTGAAGTATATTTGATATATCATGGGGCATACTTATAAGTAGAAACGGCCCGATCTTGAGTGCTCCACTCGATCCTCAGGCGTGGCTGAACAAACACAAAAGCGCCTCTTCTCGAGATGCAGAAAACAGATCCGGCCAACAATCAACGGTGCATGAAGTCCGCTCGGCCGATTTCACAAATTATTTTTGGCTACGGAAGAGATCCTTGCGGGCCGTATAATAATGACATTTAGATGAAATACTAGCTAGTTTGTCCCGCTACGCTGAACGTAAATCATACAATTTATAAAGCGAACAATGAAGAATGGCAAGAGTAGAATTAAAAAAATTTAAGAGACTATTTGACTTTGACCTGGGGATACGAAACTGCTATTTTTAGCAAAAATATTAATAGTTCCCGATCAAATTTTTATTCAACAAATTCAACATATTAGATACGAAATTAAAAATCGACTTCTATACTGAAAAAAAATTCTGGTTAAAAACGGACGAATTAGAAAATCTTGTAGAATTGATCAAATATTCTGGTTATTAAAATAGAACTCAATACTTTATAATATATAATAACAAGAATGTTTTATCAATTCTACAAGATTTTTCTGATTCGTCCGTTTTTACCCAGAATCTTTTTTAGCGTAATTTAATAATTCATTAACGCTTGAATTTTTTACTTTCAACAGTACTTAATTTTCAACAATATTTACTGTATTAAGGTAGGCATAATCATCATCATCAAAGCACTTAAGAAACTTAACAAAACAGAGACAAGAAATGGAACTCCATTAAATTTCTATCGAGCAAAGATCATCCGTAAGTAAGGTTCAGATCGGTTAATAATTTCAAATATTTCCACGTTGCTTTCTTCTTCGACACTTCTGTTCACTTATTATATTATAATTATTATAATTATCTCCAAGATTATCTAAGCCGCGCGGGGATTGACGTAAATTGCGTAGCGCACATACGTGGCAAAACGGGCGGCGACTGCATTTTCATCTCTGTGTCAAAAGCGCAGCGCGGCGTTATTACAGGCGTACAGGAGATGATTATGACCGCGCCCCGTTAATTATTCGCCCCGTCAATTATTTCGTCTCATCAGAATTAAACCGTTTGGTTGTTCCGTAAAACGGCCGACTTTTCTTGCGGGAGAGGCGTCATCGCATGCGCACACCTGTCATAACTCGGGTTGTGTGCTCGCCGCTCGTAAAACGCGCTCGATTACGCTCGAGGCGTGTTCGCGAGCGCGTGCGACCGCGCGCGACCGCGCGCGAAAGGAAGAACTTCCGACAAAAATTGAAAACTATTTTAATAGATATACCGAATGATTTTCGATAGACATTATACATAGAAAGGAGAGAAATCTCCCACAGAGAACCCAAGAGAAAGACTTTTAAAAAGTACAAAATATTTTCATAGAAATGCAAACATTGTAAAACATTCGAATGAAAATTAATCGTGCGCTGGGAAATTAAATTATGTATAAAATATTTAAATTATATATAATAATTATATATAATATATTTAAATTATTTAAAATAATATGAAATAATAAAAAAATTATTAAACTCAACATTTTTCTCCATTAAATTGTTAATAAAATTTACTAAATTTTACAAAAGAAAAAAAGACGAGTTGAAATGAAAGTGTTGTGAAAGCTTTATTACGTCTCGCTTTCGTGTGAGTCGTTGAAACGAAAAAGAAAAAAAAAAGAGAATCGTTTCTATTTGCGAGCTTAATGATCGCGAGCATCGGGCGGAATCCGTTCTCCCAGGATCAAAATCGCAATGGCAACGCGATGATGGAGCGCCGGAGAACGGTCTCCTGTTAATTCCAAGACGATTGCATTAGTTATCGGTCACGGTCGGCCGATGAGGAAGAGGGACCCACCTCGTACGTTCGTTTCCAGGATTTTTTGCCCCCCTGTCTCGCTCATTTTTCTGCCTCTTTCCTTCCTCTCCCTCGTGCATACCCTTTCGCGCCACCTCCTCCCTCCGCGGGACGAGATGCCCCCCCCTCCCCTCCTCTCCCTCTCGCTCCGGAGACCTACTTAAAGAAGATTGACCAAGCGAGAATGTCGATCCCTACTTCCTCGTCATCATTTTCAGCTTCGCATCTCCTCTAGAGTAGCCTCCGATTAGCATGATTGATCTCTCAAAACGAATTCGCAACGAAACAACGGCAAATTATGCGAGTTCGTGAACTCCGCGGCGATGATCGAAAACCCCATGGTTTTTTTTTTGCCGCGATTCGCGCAGCGCGAAATTCGGTTAATCGCGTATCGCACGTGAATTCCAAAAACTTCAACTTCGCGGAAGCATAAACGTCATTCTCAATCGAACATTATATATTTTTTTTATATTGTAGAAGATAATGTTTCTCTTTCCGTGTTCTGAACTTTCTACCTACATAAACATCTACATGTATTCTTTAGATATTAAAGTCTATCAACCAGTCAAAGTTTAAATTTTCGATTAGCGACTTAAGTTAAATAATATTTAAGCAGGTAAATACCTAGTTTGTATAAAAATAAATACATTTCTTTCATTTTTACGTCTTTTTTTGCCGTTCTTTGGCGTGAAAAGCGAACATCCGAAATTCGATCGGAAACAGAAATGATATAGGTATGTAGCACTCGTGCTAGAACCGCAGTTATGTAAGTTGATACAAATGCGATTATTTGAAATAATTATCGTCGTTATGCAAATGGCCGCGCGCGAGGCGATTAAACGTCTCTCGATGGAACGCGGCGGCCTGAGGCGCGGTGTCTCTCGCCGCGAAAAAGAACAAAAAAAAAAAAATGTAAGAAACCGAGCAAATTAACGCGCACATCCACGCGACTCGCGAGTGTCAGCAAGAAAAATAACGGTGGTTATTTGCGGTAATTCCGGAAGCCGACTCTTTTTGCACGCGTCCCGCCGTGTCGTCCGTCGCCGTGTCGATCTCTCGATGATTGTGCTAACTCGCACCACTCAATTCTAGACAGTGCAATTTCATACGAAGTATCAACCGGATTTTCAAAGTATTTCAAAACACCGAGATTCGCTCAAAGACTGCCGATTGAAAGCAGATATATTTTTAAACGAATAATTATTCTAAATGCCCGCGAATGGAAATGGAGTCATCGCAAAAAAAAAGTATTTTACGTTTATAATCTCATATTCTAAGCTCACTGTTTTACAGCAAACATATTGCTCTTTCAATAAAGTGAAAAATACTTTTTTCTCTCTTAAATACTATTGTTTAAATACTATTTTTCTCTTAATTTCAGAGGAATCCCTTTGACGCCCATTAAAGAGTAAAATCCTCTAAGATTTAAAGGATTCCACGTATATCAAAATTATTTCTTTTAGGTGCGATTAAATCTTAACAATTACAATTTTATTCAAAGTGGTTATAATAGAAGGAGTACATTTTAGATATCCGGAAGCATTTAAAAAAAATTCTGGTTGAAAACGGACGAATCAGAAAATCTTGTAATATTCTGGTTATTATAATAGAACTCAATGTTTTACAATTTATAATAACCAAAGTTTCTACTACAGTAACCAGAATATTTGATCAATTCTGCAAGATTTTCTGATTCTTCCGTTTTCAACCAGAATTTTTTTTTAGTATAGAAATATTCTAAGTAAGCGCAAAAATTAAAAACAAAGAATACATAGCGACTTAAAATTAAGAATATAAAAGTCTCTTCCTGACCAAACGTGAACACGAAATTGAGATTGAGATTTCATTTGAGTCGCACTAAAGAAGAAAGCGGTCCTGCATCGCGAGATGCAACCGAGATTCGTGCGGGTTTATCTGTCCGAGAAATTAGTGTTAATGTGACTTTCATGTATCAAAAATATCCAGAATGATTTACTATCTTAATGGGACATGATGTTGAGATTTCATTTCGGTCACCGCTTAATCTCATTCGACAATTAAATCATCGCAGCGGAAGAAAGGCGCGACTCGGCGTAAGATTGAAAACCTCGATACCGTTTCTTGTAATCTCCGCGTTTTAGTTGATACACGGAAAAAAAATTTTTGGTTGGATCAGTCAGAAGTCTGGATATATTAACCAGTGTTTGGTGAAAAATGATCGATCCATACTTTCGATTAAGTTAACTTGACAAGTTCGGTAACGCCTTTCTGGTGAAGACAAGTAGACAAGTTTGGTTACATATATTTTAGTGTAGATAACCAAATAAATATGATTACATTCTGGTGAAAGCAACAAAATGTTCTGGTATACTAAAATATTTAATTATAATAACCAGAAATTATGTTCAATTTTATCGATTATTCATGTTACCATACGTTCATCTAACCATAGTACGTATACTGAAAAAAAATTTTGATTAAAAATGAATCAGAAAAATCTTGTACACTGAGAGAGAAATATAGTTACTTTTGGCCTCAACCATAATTTTATGATATTTCTAACAATAAATATGATTAACTTAACTATAATATGGTTAAGTTAATCATATTTATTGTTAGAAATATCATAAAATTATAGTTGAGGCCAAAAGTAACTATATTTTTCTCTCAGTGTAGTTTCTCAAAGAATTATCATTTCGGATAACATGTTGTAATGAATGTGTGACGACTATTGTTATATACAAGCTTGTTACAGTTTAATTGTGAGAAACTTGATAGAAAAAAATTCAGAATTAATATACTCATTGCGTTACTCAAGACAACTTTAAAGCGAAATTGGATCATATCAAATTTGAATAAAAATAATTACCTCATGCTACAGGATTCCACGATAACGTTGCTTACTATTTGGATTATTCCTACAAATTGTAAAACTGTAATCAAGAAAAGGACTATCGTAATGTTGACCATAGTGATTATATCAATATAATATCAATATAATTTGTAATCACATATAGTTCAGTAAACTGCTGAAAAAGGATATAGAAATGTAATATCACAAATGGCTTCCATATTTCTGGTAGAATTATTCTCTGAATGTTCTTCAGCTTGCTCTATACATTCTCAAGAAACGATCACTTTTTCGCCTCTTTAGTTAAGAAGTCTGATTGACAATTTTGAAATGTGAAATTGTTTGTTAATTCGTTGTAGTTTACCATTCTAGCAAATTCCTTCTGAAATTCTTCGTTTTCTGGCGCAAACCTAAACTTAAAGTGGAACGGTCCTGCTTTCTTTTGACTTTTTAAAAATAATCACACAGAACATTAATATATAAAAAAAATATTGCATAATACAAAACACATAATTATAAAAAAAATTATTCATACCTCTCCGTTTGTTAACACACTGGTAACTGTAAGCGCTCATTATGCTCACAATAGAGTTTAGTTGAACCATTTAATACATACATATATATATTCTTTTGTGTTACATATTTATTATATATATAATAAAAGGAGATCACTTGGTGGACATCTTGCACGCATATACTTACGCGTGCATACCTACACATGTAATTATATATTTGAATGTAAATTTGTGCAACGTAGCAATAAAATCCATGCATAAGAAATATTAATTGGCTTGTTATCAGAATGACATTGAATATGTGCATATGTCATATATATCGAGTGTCACAGATTAAATGATTATAGTTATTAATGTTAATAGGTGCATATTTTTTGTAATAATAAAGATAGTACTAAATTTTTTAATTTAAAGCAGATTATTGAATAAAGGTATTTTCATTTCATTTAAAAAATCAACGTATGCTATTCGTCAAAACCGTAAGTACTATGGAGGAATATTCTATAGTAGTTTCTGTAAATGAATTGCAGCCGAGTTGCAAACAGCAGTGTAAAGAAACTATAATAAATTATATATATAGATATAATTAGATACAAATACAATATCTAATTGTATAATATCTAATATTATTATAGATTTTATTTTTATTATTTTCAAATAAATAATTCTATTCTTTTTATCTGAGGTTTCAGAAATTTAAACTCATAACATTTTAAAAATTTTTTCACAAATCTGTTTCATAAAAAATTTGTCATAAACCACATTAGTTAAAAACTTTGTTCCTTTTCTTAACAAATAATATAATAATACTAATATTATATAATAAATAATATAATAATACTTGACGGTGTACCAAAGAAAAGCATTATCTTCGCATATTCAATCGTAAATAATACATTTTTGTATTTGTCATATTGTTCCTATGTCGCAAAAATTTTGTGAAAATTTTTACGACATAGGAATATTATTTATTATATTTTAACTAATGGCACTATAATGACATTACGATTAGAGCACAGAAAAATGATTTATTAAATAATCAAGAGGCACAGTAGTATCTCGCGTCAAGTGTATGCGCAGCTTATACATGCAGCTGAGATCAACCGACTTTATAAATGATAATTCACTTTAAATAAAAATTGTGACTCAAAGTTGTCTTTAAGGCAAAAATGAAATTATCAAGTATATTGAACCATACAACTATAAAATTCTTAAAATATTTATATTTGTTATAACGTTGCCGACTTGAAAGTATCACAATTTTATACACAATGACTAACGTATTTGCTACACCACTCTTCTAATTAAGAATAGGGAATTAGGATTAGCCTAAATTTTAAGCAAAATTTGTATTGTACGTTGTGCCTGAATTCACTTTTTTATGTCTTATATGTTTATAATAACTTAACCACAAATTTTACTTTTGTAATACTAAAAATTTCTCACAATATTTTTACTGTCCAGATATTTCGCCACATATGATGTAAAAAATCAAGTTGATAATAGCCGATAAAAGTATCACTACAGACATAATTATGTGGTAATTCAAGAAACTAATTGCTCGCGAGAACATTTTATTAAAAATAATTAATTACAGTTAATTACAGTTAATGTGCATTGATAGCGTGAAAATTTGTCATACAAATAATAATGCGTCTTTCAATAATGTGACTTTTTATGTACTTTTTCTTATGTTCTAAATATGAAGAAAATAATGGTGTATAACGGATCAATTACTATCCAGATATAAGAAACGCGAGTATTATTCGCATATACATAGAAAGATAGACTCAGCATACGTGTCTTCGGCAGAACGAAGAGAGAAGGAATTTTCTCTCTTCCACTCTCTTCTGATTGTGTGTAAACTTGCTGCCACTAATGAGCATGCATAAGAGAGAAGAGGACAGAGATTCACCGATGATTTTTTCCCTTTCTCTCAGCTCTGCCCGAACTCAACTTTCCTTCTATAGTAATATATGGCATGCTAAAGTCTATCTTCTGCGTCTACGATCATTCGTAAGGCGCAGAATACATTCCAAATCTAATAGACACGAGTCTCACATGCGGCGCTAATATAGCAACGTCAAGTGGTTAAACAAGTCAGTTTTTGTGCGCGCTTTCATCAGAGAAATCACAAAACAATCCGGATGACTTTGAAGCCAATTCAAATTGTCATCGATATCAATAATATGGATAAATACAGATAACGATTGATCCCAACATATGATCAATTTTTACGTGCTACTTTAACGCGAACAGCAGTGTCATTCCCGAGGAAAAGAATCTGTTATCGACATGGTAAACGTATCAGTTCGTATTCTTTATCGATAAATAGAGTGTATTCGTTCTAATGAACTGTGTGAAAAGAACGTGAAGTCGTCAATGGACTGTTAAGAAATACATACATACACGAATTTTCGTAAAGTGAAAATTTCCAGTTAATTAAAATTGGTGCATAAGAAGTAATTACAGTTTCGCCGCACGAACACATATTAGCATCTGGAAAAATGTCTCTTCACGATGAAGAATGCAGCCATTTCATTCAGGTAGGTTAACGAACCATCGCGGAACCTGTTTCTCATTCGTTGCGTAACTTGAGCATGTGCATTTCGATAATCTCCGATTGTATCTTTCATCGATGACATGACTTATACATATTTACGCATTATTGTCTCAACAAGAAATATCAAATTTATCCAGAAATAATTTTCGACTTATAAAAAAATAATAATCTAAACTTATTTAAACGACAAATTTCGATGTATATTGAACATGCAATTTTTTTCTGAATCCAATCAAAATTATAAATGGTTAAAGTGAACTTGACATCAAAAATAAATGTTCAAATAAAGCTGAGATAGAATGTCAAATGTATAATCCAATAAGATCTGCAAACTCAGTATCGACGTTATACTTTGATCTTTTCCGCACTGTTTGGTACGATTATTGCGCGATAATGAGGTATAACAATCTCGCGATTACAAGTGATAATGAGATCCAATAATCTCATGTGATTATAGGCAATAATGGCAATATAATCGTCATCATGTTCCGTGAATGTGCGTCGGTATTTATTGTGATATTTATACGCGTGGCGATCGGAAAGTTTGACGGCTGAAAGTCACACAGATTTTCCGTCTCACTAAGAATCGATCGATCTTGCGAACGAATATCACTCGGCCTCGAAGATCGGCGCGTTATGACGTATATGCACGCGATACCGTAGTGACGATTTAATCCTCTTACGCAAGCGCTAAGAGTTCCGCGATAACACTCTCATGCTGCATTACGTGTAGACTTACTGTCTTATACTGACAATCAGTTGTTTAATCACTTTTAATTCGTATGTCGATGTCATATACCAACATAGAACCAGGGTTAATAGAAATGTTAATTCAACCATGGACCATATGCATCTTTCGTAACGTTCTTCTGTTATAATTAAATGGTATTAGCACCATTATTATTGAAGCGTCTTCTCTAATGACGCACATGTTAAGACATTTTTTTATTTCAAATCTTAGACTGCATCCTAATGCTTTAAGAAAAATGTAATCATTACTCTTAATTGTATTTAATATATTAAATAATTTAGTTGTATTTATAATCAAACATTCAGCATTATCTATTATAATATACATATTTATTAAATTAATATATGAATTTATACTTAAAAAATATGTATTAAATTAAAAAGATGTTAAATTTAATTTAAGCATGTGAATTAAAATAATAAGTTCTTTAAATTGTAGATTTTAATTTATCTAAGATAGCAAATCTATTTTAAAGATGTCCATCATTATTAAACTATCTACTGTATTAAATCAACAATAAAAATTAATGAGGTGCGATAATATATATAACAATAATTTGAACCCAAGGCTGCCGACGAACTAAATGAGTTCAAAAAGGTGAAAAAGGAAATAGCTCGCACATTTATTAAACCTATCTATAAAAATCGTCCTCAATTAATGCTACTCATACAAATGTTTCTGAGCGAAATATTACATCGTGCGTTAATTACGTTTGCAATTGTACTGTTTGAAATATGTTTTGCAAGTGTTAACATTGTTTGCTCATGATGTCTCGTGATAGTGGCGATACTGTCACTTGTAGGAGATATCAAAAACAACACATTCATTTTTGTTATTTTATCAAGACGAACTCGTTATCGCTTGAATTATAATTATATGAATAGAAATATATGTACATGCACCTGTACATATATATATAAAATTATATATTATTATATGAAATTATAATATTATATATATGTATACAAATTTAGAAAAATAAAATTGAATTTCTTTTAATATAAACATTTTAATATTTAATTTAAATATTTAAATTTAAATCTTATATACACCATAATTTTTATCTAAAGATATAGAGAAGATACCAAGGACTTTAAATTATTTAAATTATCCATGTTGCAAGATGGCAATAATCACGATATATAATTTACAAATATATAATTTAATTGCTATAAAATTTTTTAATGAGTGTTTATTTTAGAAATCGACGATAAATTAACAGGGTGTCATGATAAAAATTACATCACAGTAGTTACAATATATATCTTGTTCGAAGAAGTTACGCAAGTCAATGTCAAGACGACCGGAGCACAAATAAGACCGGAAAGAATTTAGAAGTCGCACGATAAATTCGCAGAAGCGCAGAATCAATCGAAGCGTGAAGTTATATTGAAGTCTCACGCTGATTGCTAATTAGCCTTTCACTTTGACTGGATTTAACAAACAGACGTTCCAGATTAAATATACACGTGCATGATCTTATGACGTGGTACAAATTTTATTTTGCTACCGATAAGCAGCGTATGACGATTTTAATTAACACGTCTGACATTCTCGTATATCTATTATTGGCTAATTTAAGCAACATAAGACCGATATCTTGTCTTGAACAGACAAACCAGAATGATTCAGTTCGTCAGGATTTAATATAATTGTACGTAATTAATATTATTAAATAATAAAAATGTATAATAATTAATAAAATTGTATGTAATCTTATATTATTATATTAAAATAATGAATATATTACATTATATTAAATATATATTATACGTTATATTATATTATAATAATTAATTTCTCAAAAAGTATTGAATTATTTAACCCAATACATAATATCCATATATATATATATATATATATATAAAATAAAAGAAAATGTATAAAATCACGATAAATAAATTCTAATAATTAAGAAGTTATTTTAAAGAAGATGTGAATTATTTAAAAACGATGTGATTACGTTTATTATTAGTATACTGGTAATCGTGTTCTCTTGCACTCTTTTTTTGATATATAACTGATTATGCGCTTCTTTCTTCTTTCGCTCTCAACCATATCACTCTTGTGACGTTATGATAAATTACGCTCTTACCATTGATGTCACTATTATTGTTAATTACTTTGTCTGATTAAACATTACCACACCGATTTGCAACCTGTCAACTATCAGTTCGTTCTTTCAGATCTTTCAATTGTCTTTTTACGTAATTGCCCCCTTATCAGTACACAATTCTCAGTAACAGAAATGTAATGCTGAATGTATATTTGACATTCGCGCGAGTATCGCCAAGTTCCGATACGGCAAATCATCACGTGGCGCAAATGGTCCCGGAATGGAGAAACATGGTCGGGGTGCAGCAGATAAATTCCGTGCGTCGTCCTCAGTCAATAACGAGTTCCCAGTTAGTGCTGGTCACAATCACGGCTGCATCGGAAGCTTACATCTCGCGCTTAATCCAGAGGCTCGCGGATGTCGAATATCGGGAGAGAACTTCTCCGCGGTTTATACGCAAAGAAGAATACTCCCGAATATTTATTAAAAGAAGATCGATCGTGCGACGAAGAAAGGCTTGATATATTTACTAAAATCTCAGATCTATTACGACGAAGATGATTATCACTCGGATTGAATAGCGGGTATTCGACGCGTAACTTTCTCAGATCTGAAGATAAAGCGAATCGGAAAAACGACAGCTCTTAGAATTTTCCGGAGCAAAGTAGTGAACATCTTAGAGATTTCACTCGAAACAATAAAACCGCTGATCACAGATTAGACACGTTCGTTATGTAATCTGAAGGAGCAATCTCAAACGCGAGCGGATCGCAATTTTCCGAGGAACGTTATCAACTGTAATACGGACAAATAGTTCACAGAATAGTTCATAGAATTACACAATTCGGGGCACATCAGTATTTATCATAAGTACATACGACAACATTATATTTGGACAAAGAAGACTGAAAATAGAGGAAGGGAGACGCAATCTCATATCTAAAACTCGCATATCTGAACGAGACGGCAATTAATTTACATACTTCAATCAAGTCGTTCAATACTTTCGCATCTTTTCAATAGTAGATTTCCGAGTCACATTATACTCTTTCGTATCTTTTTAATATTCAGCCGTGCAAGTGGTCGATGAATGACTGATGAAGATTTAAAGTACTTTATGATACGATATCGAGCTTATTATCAAGTGTATAAATACCAGAATCAAATATTGTAAAGATATATAAACGACTGAATCGCGAAAGAGACAGTTTGACACTTTATATAATAAAATAAAAAGGATTAATACACTTTTTTGAAATTGCAAATCCTGAAATTGCAATTTTTTGCATGAAAATTATAACGTAAATTAATGTCGTTATATTATTATTTTATTGACATTAACTATCAATTAATTATCAGAAAATAAGATAAGATAAAGTAAGATAAAATATAAAAAAAAAACATTTAAAAAAATACGTCATGGCGAACACGGACGTTAATAACGCGAACGACCGAACAGACATCAATAACGTAAAGGAAGAAATGGATGTGAATAATTCAAATAAACAAACAATTGATAACGATACAAGCGAACAAAAAGACATTAATAATGTAAGCGAGCATGTTAATACTATAAACGGACAAATCGATAGCAATACGGCTGAGCGCACATCGGCGTGCGTAGAAATCAAGGTATGTACATATTTCCGGTAAAATGTAATGTAAATTCAAAATTTTGAATCGTTACACATTTATACATTTATTATATTTATAAATTGTGAATTTTTTCCAAAATTTCGATACATCATCTTTAGTATCTAAAGTTATTGTATTTTAATACATTGTATATTTTTTCTGTCTGCTTAAAGAAAAAAAATCATACTTTACGTTCAATCTTCCCTTAATTCTCAGCGTTATTGCTAGAAAAAGTTTTATGTAAAAGACTTGTTGAGTACCAGTAAATTGCTTTCTTTTCAAGTTCCTTTGACATTATCGTATTCGTTTAGGGAGGGCTTATCATAGTTACGTTTATTAAGACTTTTCGCTGGATTTTCTCTTCGTCTTCTTTTTAAATCTAGACAGATTTATCTCAAATATTAGTCATTGCAGAATGCGATAACAATTCAGAATTCATCGTTAGTATCGTTTTAGTCTTCATTCCTTACATTGTCAAACAGGGTAGTAAGTTATATAACAAGAAAAATTAATAAATATTACGTTCAAACATATTCTTTTTGTCGCTTAAAAAAATTGTTTAATTATAGTTAAGATCGTCAAATCAATTAGTTTTTATCTTTATCTCTAGCACAGATCGTCTGGTAAGATCGCAGAGGAAAAATACGATAAAAACCGGTTCTATTTCAATTTAAAATGTATTTTAGCTTTGGAAATTATATATATACAAACGGAAATGTAGTTATAAAACACTTTATTAATCTTCTTTTTTACAGATGGAACCCAGCGTTACTGA
The DNA here is from genome assembly GCA_011636635.1 of Tetramorium simillimum. NCBI lineage: Eukaryota > Metazoa > Arthropoda > Insecta > Hymenoptera > Formicidae > Tetramorium > Tetramorium simillimum. The sequence continues at coordinate 19,308 of VBVQ01001613.1, forward strand.
AGAAAAAAAATGGGAACGTGCTGGAATAAACTATCAGGTATGACAAAATTTTTTACACATATTATAAAAATAACTTGGTCTAAATTCTCTTCTAATTAATTACCTTCCATAAAAAACAAATTTCAGATGACTCAATATATTGTATCGTATTTGTGAATGATATTGTCACACATTATTTATCAAATATAATCGTTGACAGAAATAAGTTCTTAAAATAACGAGCAATTTCGTTGGTAGGTTTATCAATCTTTTCCTCAATCTACATCGAAAATAAATGACTCGTAAATATTAAGTACACTTATTTTATTGCATAACTTATTGCTCAAGAAATTTGTTTTTGCGCGGATAAGATGATACTGGACACATGCTTCAGTAACAGAGATATGTGCATAATTGCATCATCACAAATGGATATGACAATTTTTTTTCTCTGTAATTTTTCAGATATTGCATCTCCGTAATAGTATGTGCAACCGAGTTTATTTATTTCGCAGTCTTTGCTTTTCGAACGATTTTGAAATTGAAATGTAGATAAAATGAAATGTAGATTAATGACGATAACATGTAAATTAAAAATGACGAAACAAAAACAGAATGTGTAGTAGAACAGATTTCCTATTCAATTCGTTTGTATCCATAATACATTAAGCAAATTGTTGGAAACATTTATGTAACTCACAAACAATTATAAATCGCAAAAAAGTTTGCGACGCCGTTGTTAACCTTGCGGTAGTAATTACCAGTTACAGATTCGAAGATGAAAAATACGAACAGTGATGAAAGATCTCAGTTTCATGACAAAACTTCGCTTATTTCAATTTCTCACTGTCATCTCCGCATTTCTCGTATCAGAATTTCTCTCGACATATGTACCTATGGCATATGCTTTTTAATGTTGCACAAAGTAACGATATTTTTAAATCCTTTTAATTTTCGTTTCTGTATAACTCATGTGAGAGAAGCTTCTTCTCGAACATAACAAAAGAATTGCATAGTACACATATATATATGTATTCGCCACTTATCTTTGACGTCAAACAAAATTCCAAATCTTGAGATCAGATAGATAAGATATATGCTATGTACGTTGATCTACATGAGATTTTCCATTCGATGGTTATCTTATATATATTTTTTACATATATAAGATGCGCTACGTACTCTATTGCGTTTATCTTTAAGCTGAGTAAAACTCCATGATTTTATCGCGAGATTTTAAGACATATTTAATTGCTGGCTACGTTCTTTCGTCTCTGCAATCATTCAATAAACCGGTTCCAATTTATTATTTACATACATAATAGCTGTAGTGTTTGACGCGATAAGAAAATTATTCAGACAAAAAAAATTGTCTGATATTTGCTTCATTATTTAACCTTAGCCTTTGGTGGTAAGATAGCTGCAATACCTCCCGCATCTGTTTACTGCGTCTTTTTCGTGTCATTTCGTAGCTATAAATAATCAAGTTGTAAATTTTCCGCTCTATCAAGAAGTTTATCAAGGTTTTACCCCTCACTGCGAATACAAATATTTTCCTTGGGATTTTTTTCCTATTGCTACCGTTACCGTCTTTGTTACCTGATTACCTGATATTATCGATTCTTCCCTGATTCGCAATCTTTCTTTTAGATATTGATGGCCTTATGCGCCAATGTTGTGGTGCTGGGTCCAGCAATGGGTTTCGGTTACAGCGCTGTAGCAGAACCCGCGATGAGAGCGCCGAAAAACGGAACTGACTTAGAACTCGATGGTAACCAGGCAAATTGGATGGGTTAGTAGCCGTAAAAAAAAATTTATTCCTTCAACGAATTTTTTGTAATTATTAAAAATAAATTTTAATCACCGTATCGTTAACAAAAAGTGTTATTTGCGTAACAGCTACCGTATCGGCGTTGGGCACGCCTCTCGGTTGTCTACTCTCGAGTGTCGTGATGGGGCGAGGAAGAAAGGTCAGCATGTTCGTGACGTCGTTGATCTCGTTGGTCGGTTGGGTGACCATTTACATGGCGTATAGTTACATACAGATCTTGATCGGGAGATCGATTTCCGGAATAGCCACGGGTATGGCGTCGGTTCCAACGACGGTGTATGTGGCGGAAATAGCCGGGCCGAAATGGCGAGGCACGATGGTTACATGGACCAGCATCTCTATCGCTCTCGGTGTCCTCATTGTTTACATCTTTGGATATATCGTTAAGGTAAATGCCGATAATACTGATTCACGCGCAATACGAATGACAATGCATAATCCTATCGGGTTTTTTTTTTATTCAAAGGATGATTGGCGACTGGTGGCCTTAATGTGCGCTATATTCCCGCTGTGTGGGATCGCCCTCACTCTGCTGGTGGTACCCGAGGCTCCTCTGTGGCTGCGGGATCAAAATCGGCCCGAGGAGGCGCTGGAGATTATGAAAAAATTCCGCGGAATACCGAAGGACCAACCGGTACCGGCGGACGTCCTGCTCGAGCTGAAACCACGGCCGCAGAAGAAGAATCAGAACATGCTGAAGCACTTGGTGAAGAGGAGCGCCCTGGTGCCGTACGGCATAATGCTCAGCTACTTCTTCTTCCAACAGTTCTCCGGGATCTTCGTGGTTATATACAACGCTGTCGCGATCATGGACAAGTCGGGTGTTACGATCGATCCTTATCTCGGTGCGGTATTGATAGGCGTCGCCCGTCTTATAGCCGGTCTTTTGACCGCCGGTGTGTCCCGGAAATTCGGCCGACGAATACCGTCGATGATCTCCGGCATCGGAATGACGATCTTTATGGGCGGCCTGTCGCTCTACATGTTTCTGGATGAAAGAGGTACCGTCATGGCGGACAACGGGGTGGTTCCTGTAGTTTGTATGGTGATGTACATATTCACGAGCACCTTGGGCTATCTGGTGATCCCGTTCGCTATGGTAGGCGAGGTGTACCCGGCCAAAGTTAAGGATATATTGTCCGGTACGACGGTTGCTGTGGGTTACCTCTTCAGTGCGGTAACCATCAAGACTTATCCGGATATGGAGGCGCTGATGGGCATGCACGGCGTGTTTCTTTTCTTCGCGATCGTGTCTTTGGTCGGCGCGATATTCCTTCTATTTTTCCTGCCCGAGACAAAAGGAAAGACCCTGCGCGAAATCGAGGACATGTTCTCGTCGAAGAAGAAGGCCTTCGAATTGCAGCCGGTGGAAGGAATAACCGGAGAGATAGTCGCTCCAACCTCCATCGGTCTTCTAAGGAATTGAGAATATTTATTGCTTATGCTGGCAAATAAGCTAATATTAAATGCACGGAAGAAAACAAGGTCAATGCGTGCGATTGTTACACGGATAGAAGAAATAAAGCGGATGCATGTCTGTGATGCTTTAAGGTACCTCTTAAAAGTTATTTAAGGGGTATGTAACAAAAAGTAACAAGATATCTCTTATTTATTCTAAATACGTCATACGTAGAGATCTTTCTATCATATATTTTACAAATGATTGAAGGAGATAAAAGGACGTAAAAATATTTACTTAGAGCTCACAAAGAGAAATGAAACGTAACACGGGTGGAACTGTGTTGTCATCTTGATAAAAGTTTTGCCATTAAAACGAAAATAGTGCCATATATCAATACTTAGTTCTATTTTGCAAGCAAAATATGTTCGCAAATTACATTAAAATGAGATTAGGTTTGTACTAGTTTGAGAGAAAGAGATACGCAATCTCAAAGATAATATTTTGATAAGACAGTACATACACACATATCGTATTATTTAATTAAAACTCTATTATATATTACTTATTGTATATTCAACAATTTGGGTACAACCCGACCTTCAAAATACAGTCCAAACTTATCATCACATGTTTCAAAGAACACACATTTTTGTGTTACTCGAACGTATTAAATATCATATCATGGACGGTATCTTTGAAGATCTAAAGATATTGTGTAAAATCGATTGCGTTTTATCGATAATACGCAAAATTAATTAAATATAAGACTTATCGTTCATAAATTATATTACTACTCAACAATTGAAAAAATTGTATATACAAAATTGAATGAAGGCACTTATTGAAATGCTTATTAACTTATTTAAATGCTAAATGCGCATGAGTAACTTATCATTAGTTTATTTTTCGAAAATTGTTTTCTCGCAAATAATTAACTAATTAACACATTAAGTTTGATAAAGTCAACAGGTTGGCATGGTGATAAAAATCGAGTGTCGACCCGATAACAGCTCCTCAAAAAGGAGTTTCATATTCGTGTGTCACAGATACTCGTTATTATTTATTTAATCCTGAAGAATGCTTTATCATATATCGTGATAATAATCGGGGTTTTCTCCGCGATTAAGTTGTCACAAAGTGACAATTTGCTTTTTATGTGTGTTACCTTCCTTTGTACAGAATATTTTTTGAAGAAAAATTGACAACGCGATGATATATCGACAGAAATTTAATTAAGCTAATATACTTTAAGTATTTTAGATTACCAACTCTGTCGTCGCGCAATTGATTGATGTATTAATTTATAATTAGTTATATAACTTATTTAAATTATACTAAATATGTATGCATTACATATCAATATAAAAAATACATACATACATACACATATACACACATATATACATATATAATATATATGTATACATATGTGCGTCTCATGTATTTTATTAAAATCTTAAATAATAAATTAACAAAAATGGCGTAACAATGACGAGAATTAAATAACAAACACAAAATAATGTACAATTTACGAAATGTGAAAGCGTGGAATATATATGAGATTCAGTGGAGAAACGAGGTGAGAAAGGATAGAACGACGATTAACATGATTACTGACAATAATGATAATAATAAAAAGCAATAATAATAGAATAATTGTATGTGTAATAATATTATAATGCTCTAATAAATGTTAATGATAATCAAAATAAATTATTACTTGTAAGATGATACGAGAAGAGAAATATTACTTTGTTGAGAATAATAATTATTTTATATATTATTTTAATTAAAAATGCAAACGTTACGAAAACAATATAAAATCTACTCGTATCACTTCAATATTCCCATTTAAATGACTTTTCACATTTTCTGCTCCCGTGTTCCCAAAATTACTCATCACTTACATCAAGATTTCTTCACTCCACCTTACATGAAATATGATGATATGACGAAGACAGTGAAATACGTGCATAATGATTTAATAACATTAAAAATCGTTCAATATATTAAGATGAAGAAAAAGAAGAATAAAAATGCGATACTACAATGTATAAAAATATATGTTTTATGCATAATGCACACATTGCATTTCTCTCTCTCTATATGTATTTTTTATTTGTATATACAAATAAAAATGTACTTCGTGATGTCAATCTTGTATATAATACGCCTTTAAACTCAAAAAGAATTAACTTTTGTCTTCTTTTTCATCGATTATCTTCAAGTATTGAAATCATACTCATGAATCGTCCGGACTTGGCCCTGGCATTTCCTTAATTATCTTAATTTGATAATCTTTGTATTAATGTCAACTTACGAGATCTTATTTTTTTAAACAAGTAGTTACTAAATGATAAATAATGCATGATATTTTATTCAAAATGATTTTTGCTCAGAATTTAATAATGACTTATCTTTTAATACAACAAGAATATTATAAATTAAGCTTTGCACATAATAATTTTTATCATTGTAATTTTCAGTAATTCAAAATATAAAAGAAATTAAAATTATTTTAAAAGTAGAATAAGTTTAAAATTTCATAATTAAAATATGATTAAATGAATATTATCTCAAATTAGTTACTTATCTAATATAATTTTTGTCAAATCATGTAATTTAATTTCAAAAATTAAAAAAAACGAAGAAGAGCGAAAACTCTAAAAAGTGAAAGATATAATTAACAAGGATTTAAATTAACGAAACTGGGCTCCTCATATATTTGCGCCTAGGGCATGAGTCGAGGAACGATCCAATTAGCTATCTTAACAATCTAATAATGTCAGTAAAGCTCTGTTAGCGTCGAAGACTCTCTACTCGTTCTCGTATTTAATCATCTCTACATAAGTAAAGCTTCGTTGGAGTCAAAAGCCTCTTTTAGCTGCTGGTCCTCGCTATGCGTTAATAAAAACTTCGCCGATGTGTGAGACGCTTGTTTTACGCTCAATTGCCATGAAACGTAAATTTAAATATCGAATCATTTTCTCAAACTTGCCTTTCGCTTGAGTCCAATGTCTCTTTTATCGTTGATGTTCCGCGTAATCGGCAAAGTCTTCAGGAGCCCAGCTCGTGATCGAATCGTAGATGAGAAATCGAAATTGTGCTCCGATTTCATCGATCCGACCAGATTCATATTTTTTTTCATTGTCGCGTTTTTTATCCTACCGTCTCTCGAAGCGGAAATTGAATGTATTCTCCGGAAGTGCCAGATTGCCGATGGGAATCTTGTAAATCTCCTTTTCCACCGGCAATATGTTGAAATTCTTCAGCAGAGTAGCTATCGTCGAGAAGCTGATGTATTGGACCATTTTGTAGCCCATGCAAGATCTCCGGCCGCCCCCAAACGGCAAGAAATGCTCTGGCTTTAGTAGTTTGCCATTTTGTACGAATCTCTGCGGCATGAATTCTTCAGGAGAGGTCCACAATTCCTCCGACATATTTAGATCATAGTTGTTCAGGAAGAGAAATGTGTCCTTCTCTATTTTATAGCCTAAAATAGAAGATCGGGATTTAAATAAAATCAACAACTTACAATCTTAGTTACATATTAATTAATATAATGAATTTAATATTAATATTATTTAAAATTAATTAATTAATTAATTAATTTGAAAATAACCATCGATTTATAAAGATTTACAAATTTTATTCGCAGTTTCGTAAATTTCTGCAAATCATAGAAGCTTACAATGCAAAGCAACAACTATGTCTGTTCTGACATCTGTTTCGAAACGTTATCTTAAGGAAAAGAAAATCACTTACCTGCTACGGAGCTATCTTGATTAGCGACGTGCGGCACGATCGGACTGGCAATCAGTCTAATCGCTTCGAGAATGATAGCTTCTGTGTACGGCATGTTTCCTCTGTTCTCCAGGCCGATAAACTTGCCCGGGATCTCAATTTTATCAATTTCCACCTGCGCCATTTTCTGTACGTGCGGTCGAGTAACCAGGTAGCCCAGGATCTTGACGAGGAGATTGCCGACCGCCGAATGACCGCCGACGATGTCTTCCAGCGCGAACAGCGCCATGTCCCAAGTCATTTTGGGCTCAGCGTCGGTCTTGATGTGATTTATCAAGCAGTCCACGTAATCTTCCTCAGGTATGACCGACCTCCAGCTAGTCAGACGATCCCCGATTATGTTCTTCTCCATGAACTTCCTAATCGCGTGACTCCAATTGGCCATTCTTGTCATGTTACGCTGATGCAGTGGCATCAAGAACGGCATGAAGTCCGCGGCGTATCCTTGATTCACTTCATAGAAAACCTTATCAAAGTTCTCGATCATCTCGCGAAAGGGACCATGGTCGAGGCCGAAGCTTCGTGAACAGAAATACTTCATGAAGATATTCGCGCACGTGTGTATGATCAGCGGTTTAGCGTGGAAGCTAATACCAGAGATGCCGCTCAGATGATTAATCAGCCAGTCTAGCTCGCCACCGATGATCCCATTTAATTGGTTGTATCGCGTGGTGTAGGCGCGCGGGAAGGTGTGTCCTCGCAACATCTCCCTTCGCGTCTTTTGAACATCTGACCAATTGCAGAATGCCAAAGCTGTAAGAAAAAGAAAAAAAGATTTAATCTTTATTCAAAAATTTAATCAAAATTTGGCATCGATATTGAAATTTTAATTAAAAATTTGTGCATTTTTATTCATTTTGCTGGAAAAATATGTTTGTAGAATAATGGTCCTTTTTTTTTTTGTTCAAAACGTTCTTAAAATATTTTCCAATGTGACATTAATTAGATTTGCTTTCATCGCATCGCAATTTATTGTGACTCGCGATGGAAGCAGCTGACGTCGGAGTGCCATGATAAACGTATATATTCCACGAATGTATCGCGGCTCAAATTACCGAATCGAGAAAAGGCCAATCAGCACGACTGGCGGCGACGTTGAACTTGGCCTTGTTACCGTCCCGGTGCGCGTAACATCGCGTTTCGAAACATCATCGTTTTGCAAGAGAAAAATTCGCGCACGCTCCCTTTCTACTTCGCACACCTTCGCACCCGCGCACCGCGTACGCGGAAATGTAATGCGAACGCAGCTAGACGATGCGGCATCAATTTCCCAGCGAACACGGCAGAAAATTGATTCGCCGTTCAGCGTGCTTGATATGAAATCGAAGCAAGAGAAGAGACAGTAGCAGGAAGTGACCCGGTTTCTCGTCACGCAGGGCGTCCGAGGATCTAAAGAGCGACAGCTCCGTCCTCCCGCCACCTGTTTGGCTGCGATAATCTTGCGAACGTTATATCGGGAGAAACAAAATAAAATTACATTTCAGAAAAATCTGTTAAAAATTCTACAGCAAATATCTTTTCAATATTTTATATAAGAAATAGAAATGTATTGCAGAATTTCTTAATAACAAACGATTGAATGAAACACGTAATTGGATATGTGCTGACAGATAAATTAGAATATGCAGACATTAAGAAAGGTTAGTGTAGAACAACATATTATTAATTTATTGCGCGTGACGAAAAAATCGAGATTAAATAGCTAATAATAACATTTATTCTACAAACAAGAAACTTTATAGAGGTGACCGTATTAAGAGCTGCCAGCGCCTGTGACGTGGGCACGACAATAAAATATTCTGCTACGACGCGTATACGAGCGTGCAATGGAAAGGGTTAACGCGATCGTCTTGGATCGCGAGGTACAGCGGCGGCGATTCTGATGGATCAGCCTTGATCCTATTTGCCGGCTACCGGGTGAGCCAGGAACGCGTGAAAGTGGTACCGTGACCTTTTCCGGCTGCACTTGGTACCGCTTCTCGCGCTGACCTTAGCACGAGTTTCGGCGCGGACGAGCGTGGAATATACGCGACAAGTAAATCATGTGTCGTGCGTAAGGTACGTACGCGTGAGTATATGCGCGCGTATGTAAGCTCACGTGTCTTGCGCGCGCGCGCGCGTGCGCGCGACGTACGACAAGGTCATTAGCATGCGATTTTTCAGAAGCTCTCGAACGAGGTGCTAACGAGTCGCAGGCCGACGCTATATCGATGATTCACGATCACGGTGAACAATAAATCAGTCGGAATTTTTGATCTCCCTGTCGGAAAACAGTGCTCGCAACGTGACCCAAACCGCTGAGAGAGTGATTCGTTGCGATTGCGTGAGCGTAATCAATCTCTGTTTCGACGAGCGATCTAAAAGTGTTAACTGACCACGGTTCATTCCTATTCAGTTTATTAATTATTCATATCGATATTCGATAGGATAACAAATCGTTCCGGAAACTGATTCAAATGTGTAAAAAAAAAGACGCATATCTATCCCGCAATGTGTTGGCCATAAATCCTGTTGATCTTAATTTAACATGTTACATGTTTAAAAAAAATACAACTAATTTTGAATTGACTTTTTAATGAAACCTTGTAGAGATGATAAAATAGGAATAAAATATTTACAGTTCTCCTTGTTGCCGCAGAAGAGGAGGTGATATCTAATAAAGTTTGGTCTCGAGTCGAAGTGATGGCCCTTGGTAATTAAAACTTCCTTGATGTTCTCCAATCCATTGACGACGACGCAAGGTAGAGATCCCATCTTGAGCTTGATCACCTGGCTGTTGTAGGCCTTGACGAGGTCGCCGAAGGCCTTGTACGGCACGTCATAGCGTCCCAAAATATGAAGAGATCCTAGAAACGGCCACGGCTTTGGTCCAGGTGGATCCAGTAGCTCTTCGCCGTCGTATAATTTCTTCGGGTTCTTCTTCGATGTGACATGGTCCACCACAATCAAGACCAAAGCCACCAGAATGATAGCGAGCAGGAAGTACGTTGTGGCGCTGATAAAAATCATCTTTCGGCACAATCACAAGTTTCTTCACTAAAGAGAGTCGTCTGCCCGCTTCCTTTTTTTTTCTTCCTCTAAAGTCCTTTCTTCTCTCTTTTTTCTGACGATCCGGAAGACTGTTCCCTTCTTAATGTTTCAATGGATATATCTTGCTACCGTCCGAGTTCGGGTTATCTGATTTCAAAACTTCAATCTATCTATCTGCGGGATGTAGATTCTTTTTTAAATCGAAGCGCGCGTCTCAGTCTTGATAATTGAGTTGCTTTTTTTGCCGATATTCTCGATAAGACTGTTCTTCGAACTCGCCAGTAGTCGCTTGCTCACTTCGCCAGAAATGTCAACAATAATCGGCTCCTCCACAGGACGGACGTGATGTCTTCACCGCGAATGAATATCGGCCGATCGGGACACAAGCTCCTTGTGGCCCGTCTGTGAACGGTCCGCCGATCTGACTCGGTCTGTGGGGATAGGATGGTTGTCCGGCTATCTTATATAGCTGGGCGTAATGTAGTCAGCACATTTGCGTCGAGCACTGTGCGCCTCAACCCCATACATATGGATTCGTGTTGAGACGAGATGGGCAACAGGAGAAGGAAGGGAAGGAGGAGAAGAAGAAGGTGGTGGCGATAGAGGTGGAGAGAGACGAGAAAGAGAAGGAGGTGGACACTCTCGTATGGATCGTAAGAGCGTACCCCTCTGCCTCTGCCTTAAACAGAGACGAATTTTAAGAAAACTTGAAGGGACATACTCGCTCGCGTATGAGTTGGTAAGGCTTCCGCGGCCCGCGGAGAGCCGAGGGAGAAGGGCCGGAGGGATGATCGCGGGACCGCCGCGCCGGGGAACGGGGGAGAGGAAAAGGGCCCCGGGAGGCGGTGGAGCAAAGAGCAAACCTACGTAGTGGTAGGGACGGGTGCTAGAGGAGAAAAGGTGGGGAGAGGGAATCGCCGGTAGGGTCCGCGGCCTCCTGGGCCCAGGCCGTGCAAACGAAGGGACGCTTCTTGCCCTTGACTTCTCTCCTTAAGGTGCCATCGAGTTTTCTGGCAGCGAACATGGTAGTGTGCGAGCGTATGCTACGCGTACTCGCAGCTGCGCCGGGACCGCCTCGTTCGCCGGTACCACCCGATGTACTCGCGGCCAAGACGAATGTCGAAGTCGGGTGATCAATGGTAATTCGCTTTTGGTCCTCCACGGGGTACGTGGATGGAGAACGAAGTCACCTTTTTCACGTAACCGGCTGGCTGGTTCAACATGGCGTTTTCGAACTCGTTAAAAAGCTCTAACGAGAAGCGCACGACAAGAAGGTGGATTACGGTTTCCACGTGCGCGGCGTTGCGAAAAAGGATGAAAGAGATCCGTGACTTTTCGCTTCGTCATCAAATCTCAATCATATAAATATTATACATTTATTTTCAAGATGGAATAAATTATTTATCACAATTATTTTCAATGGAGAACGCATCAAGCTGTAATAAAAAAATAAAATAGCCAATATCTTGCATTTAAAAGCCCAGACTTTATTATCAACTTTAACGTTATAAAGAAATAAATACTTTGCTATATGTGTAGCAATCATCTTTTTTGCAAAACTTTTCCTCCGCGTGTCACACTTTGAGACGGCAGACTTTGTTTACGTCTGGCCCGACTTTTCATCGAGAAAAATCAATCGATCGGATCTTGAATCCGAAATCCGTCTCAAAAGGATGCTGAATGGCGTTATGTAATCGTGAGACAACTATGCGAATGCGTTTTGTTCGTCGAGAAGGAAGTGAAATATACAATTCTAATGATGTCTTCTTTTCCTTTCATCCATATTAATTTAGTTTACAACATTGTTTACGCGGAAAACAAGCGAGTTTTATCGGTCACCGAATTTCTCTTGGAATAATAGAAAGCATGGATAATACATGTGTGATGTGCACATTTGTATAATTACAATAATAAGGAAAAATATGTAAGAATTAAAATTTTTGTCTGAAAATGTTTGAGATTAACATCATTTCTTTTTTTTTTTCATGAATGTAAAAACAAAAAATACGAAATTGTTTTACGATAAATATAGACTGTGCAATCTACTCACTACCGACATTGGAAATTTACGTGTTCCATTTCTGGCACAAAAATTTATAAACAAAATCAAGGTATATTCTACAAAAGTCAACTCCTGATTAAATACATGTATTAACAGTGGCGATTAAATGTACGAGTTAAAAGGTAAATTTAACCAGAGAAATGCGTAATTTTGACGAGAAAGCACGTGAAAAGGAGAATACGTTGTAAGGAGGAGAATACATTTCTAGAATTTATTCAAATTAATGAATAAACCATGAGAGTTATGGTGGTGCGTATGTGCCCCTATCCTCCGCTACTCCCCCGGGGATCACATGGCATGGACACACGGTGCCCCACCGGTCAGTGCCGCGGTTTTTTTCCCTCTCACTCGCCGCGACAGTGGAGAGATTACTTCATCCGTATCGAGTCGTATTATCGAGAGTCGATTTCTGGGAAGCTAGCGGTACCGGCCTCTCTGCCCGTCGCCGCCGCCAGCTCGCCAAATCAACTCTAGAGAGACGAGGCGCATAACGGGAAAGCCCTCTTCTCCGTTTGCGAGTCATGGCCGGAAGCTTGCCGCCGCTGTCGTCGTCTTCCTTCTCCTCATCGTCGTTGCCGTCGTCGTTCTCATCATCGTCGGGACGATTTTTCATTTCGCTTTCGTAGCGCGATCCCTCTCGTAGCGGGGGAATCTGTTCGTAGCACGCGTCACTTCCTATGACTTCTACATGAGAGTATGCGTTGGAGAAAATAGCAATTTTGGAATTTCGGTAATTCGGGAATTTGTAAAGTCCTCTTATTTTTCCACGTTCTCGATTACCACGTTCTCGAATATTAATATGTAATACATATGTAATATATAATACATATTAATATTTACTTTAATAATTTGCAAGTACATTATAAGATAAAATACACTAGCATTGTGATGTCAAAAAAAGAAGATTGATACCAAATATGGAAAAGTCATAATAATCGAGAATGTGGATAAGTAAGAGGTACAAATTCCCGAATTACCGAAATTCCAAAATTGCTATTACACATTGCTATTACAATTACTATTACAATTGCTATTACAGTTGCTATTACACATAATATATATA